>BLKR01005973.1:37556-67978 GCA_011170035.1 Teleogryllus occipitalis | reverse complement strand
CGATAATTTGAATAATTGTATTTCCCACTGAATTCTAAAAGACGTGCACAGAAAATGAAGTTACATTTATGTCCAGAAGCAAAACAAGGGGCCATCTCAGCATTTGCTCAATGGATCAGGGAAACTGGATCCCGTGGGGGGGGGGGGGTGCCCACTTAAGGGCTTTTGAGTCAATGGTGTCTTAGATATGGTACAAATTAGTACACAGAGCTGTGCGTTTCACTGTTTCACTTCACTTGTTTCACACATCTATAAAATCATTCATACAACAATGGTACTTACTCGTACATGTAGCTGTGATTCACTGTTTTATTTCACTTGATTCACACAGTTATAGAAAATACATATAACAATGGTACTAACTTGTACTACATATAACTGTTTCACTTCACGTGTTTCACACAGCTATAGAAAAAGCATACAACAACGGTACAAATTTGTACAAACAGCTGTGTTTACTGTTTCACACAGCTATAGAATCATTCATACAATAACGGTACTAACTTGTACATAAAGCTGTGTTTCACTTCACTTGTTTCATTGGAGAAAATGCATCATTGGAGAAAATCCATACAACAATAGTACAAGTTTGTACACACAGCTGTGTTAACTTTCACGTCGCTTGTTTCACAAAGCTAGAGAAACATGCTTACTTTAATGGTACAAATCTGTATACGCAGCTATGTTCCACTTCAGTTCTTTCAAATACGAGTAGCTGCTGTAGAAACATGCATACATTAATGGTAAAAGTTTGTACAAGCAGATGTGTTTCACTGTTTCATTTCACTTCTTTCACACATCTATAGAAAATGCACTCAACAATGGTACTTACTTTTTCATATAGCTGTGAATCACTTCACTTGTTTCACACAGCTATAGAAAAATGCATACAACAATTGTACAAACTTGTACACACACCTATGTTTACTGTTTCATTTCATTTGTTTCACACAGCTATACAAATATGCTTACATTAACGGTACAAATTTGTATACACAGCTATGTTTCACATCAGTTCTTTCACATAGCTGTAGAAATATGCATACATTATTGGTACAAATTTGTACACGCAGCTGGATTGGCAGGAGGTAGAGCGGCTCGCGACAGAAGGTTGCTGTGTGTCGTGCGAGTCTAGAAGCCAGTGTCATAATACTAGAGAAGTCAAATCTGTCTAAAACGAACCTGTACAAGCCGAAAACATGTCTTAACCGGAAAAATTATCCAGCCTGTGGAGTTAAATGTCATTACACAAAACATAAAGCGGAACATTGTACATAGTGAAAAGCGGAAACGTTACGGCTTTTCATGCCTATAGGAAAATAAAAACTTTATAGAACGGAATTCCTGTGACTGTAATGAAATTAATGCTTCCGCAAGTCTGTTTTAAATTATCTATCCCTGTGACTCGCGATTTGGTGTCATGGATTGCAAATTGTGGAGAGGGGCTTCAGGTTTCAACGTTAGAATTCGACCTAGCGGTCGTTTGTCTTTCAAGGCGTGGACCCTAGGGAAATTCTCTCCCTCTTGACTCTGAGCGTGGGAAGGTCTAAGGGCATGCCTTATATTCACGCGTCTGAGGTTATTACGGTATGAGGAAGTCAAAGTTCTTTGGACCTCAGAATAGTCAGTAAACTAAAAAATAAATATTCATCAGGTTTAGAAGAATTTCGGGATTGTTTATTCAAAACGTGTGCACCTGCAATTATATACCCATTAACTCACATTTTCAATACTTCCTTGTGCAAAGGAATATTTCCAGATACTTTCAAAACAGCAAAAATTAAGCCACTTTTTAAAAAAGGGAACAAAAATGAAATTCAAAATTACCGCCCAATTTCTCTTTTGTCAGTTTTCTCAAAAATATTATAGAAGCTTTTCTATACGCAAATGGACACTTTTCTCAGGAAAAACAGAGTTTTCAGACTCGCAACATGGTTTTAGAAAATCAAAATCTACGCAAACTGCCATTTTTTATTTTTTTTAAAGATGTTGCTTCATCAATGGACAAAAATAAAGGACCCATTGGGATATTTTTAGATCTTTCAAAAGCTTTTGACGTTATTAACCAAAACATCTTGCTCTCAAAATTACCTTCTTATGGAATTCGTGGTATTGCTCTAGATTGGATAACTTCGTACCTAAAATATTGATCTCAAACAGTAGAAATACCGTACTGGCACGAAAGCACATTATTTACTTATCTTTCCAATTCTTTGCTAATTGAACATGGGATCCCACAAGGTTCAATCTTAGGTCCTATCCTCTTTCTGTTGTACGTAAACGATATGCCCTCATCTATTAAAAACGGAAGAACAGTTCTGTTTGCCGATGACACGAATGTTCATTGCAAAAAAGAAACAATAAATAGTACAATTTCAAAAGTTTCAAATTGGTTTTGTAATAACAAATTAAGAGTTAACGAAGGAAAAAATGTCTCAATGCAATTTTGCGTTTCAAACCAGCAATCGTATGCTCCATTGAAATTGAACAATATGCAATTAGCTGATGTTAAGGTAACAAAATTTCTAGGTCTCTCAATTCAATCAAACCTCAAATGGAATGTACATATAACAGAATTAAACACTAAATTAAGCTCATTATGTTACGCATTCAGAATTCTTTCTAATTCTGTCAGCCTTCATGCAGCTCGTTGCACGTATTTTGTAAATGTATATTCCCGCCTGAGATATGGCATAATATTCTGGGGAAGCTCATCCTTTAGTGCCCATTTAGATTGCAAAAGAAAATTATCCGAATAATGAAAAAATGCCATCCACGTGATCCCTGCAAGCCTCTTTTCATTGAGCTTGGAATCTTACCATTGCCTTGTCTATTTATTTACGAATCTGTAGTATTTGTCAAAACTGACTTACTTAACGGCGGGAACATATTTTCATGTAATACTGATATTTATAGTTACAACACTCGACGTAGAAATCATGTTCATCAAGTGTCAGTATCAACAGCTCACTACAAGAAATCCACATACAATACATGTACGTTGTATTTACAACGCATTAACAGATGAAATTAAACAATTAAAATTGGTACACAAATTTAAGTTAAAAGTAAAATATTTTCTAATGCAAAACTGTTTCTATACAATTAGAGACGATACTGATCGTCAAAAAGAAAAATGTTTACTTTAACAAAACCAAGATATAGTTTAATGAATTAGTGTACATTTGCATTGTATAATTTCAAAAATACTTAAATGACTGTAACAAGTAATGTACTTCAGCTTCCGGGTCAATGACCCCCATCTCGATCGGGTTATTGTCCAGTTTCCCTGATCCATTGAGCAAATGCTGTGATGGCCTCTTGATTTACTTCTGGACGTAAATGTAGTTTCACTATGCGCACGTTTTGTTGAGCTTTCCTTTCGCTTGTAGTGGTAGCAGAGCTTAGAGTAAGTTTCTATTTTGTTAGCAATAGAGAAAAATCAAATCTGTTCGTTCGTTTACCGTTAAAAGTAAGTTTTCTATAATTCGGCAACGAAAATATCTAGTTTTTGAAATGTTAATCTCACGCTTTGTTAAATTTATTATTATTATTATTATTATTATTATTATTATTATTATTATTATTATTATTATTTCATCTTTCAAATATTTATAGTTAAATTATTGGGAAGGAATTCTGAAACTCAAGAAAGCGTGCGCCGATTTTTCCCCCCCATACGTCACATACAGTTTTTGACTAAATAAATAGACTGTGTCGCATTGTGCGTTGAAAGAGTCAGCAAGCAAGTGACTGCAGCAACGAGACAGTGACGTAATATGTATTTTAATGAGTTTCACAACCAGTTTAACATAAGTTGACAAAACATAAAACTCTAACCCTGGATGAAAATGTCCAACTTAAAGAAGCAAGGGAAACTGAGAAGCTGTTAATGAAGAATGTTAAATATTCATTTGTCGGTGATTTCTTCCATAAATAAGTTATGTTGATGTATTTTAATAATTATAATAAAGTCGGGTTATTTACTACTTTCAGGAGGGAAATATCAATATCACATGTGTTTATAAAATGGACAACCTTGCGTAAAACAGAAACCTCCCTAAACCGGAAGCGAAGGCTTCCTTGGTTACGTGTGGGTACTTGACTCTCGGGAAGCCGCCCCGCCCTAAGTACATGTGCCAACGTTTCGACCGCCATTTTGCGGCCTTGCTCTTCTATAAGCATTTCACCCTGAGGAAGGTTACAGATGGCGGTCGAAACGTTGGCAACTGTACATACGACGTGGCGTCGCACGGAGAGTCAAGTACCCAGACGTACACTTATTTATTAACATCATGGAATAAGTAGAAGTACCTATCTACTTGGCTGACAGGAGGCGACGCGATCTAGGCGGAGATGAAGTTCCGGCCGTCACACTGCAACCTTCCTCAGAGCAAAATTCGTATAGGTGGTCTGCGTCTGGGTTTATAGAATGATCTATTCGCCAGTCGGATACTCGAAAGAGAATTTCGCCCTGAGGAAGGTCTCGAAATGGCGGCCGAAACATTGGCACTTGTGGCTACGACGCGACGTCTCGCGAACCGCCAAGTAGCCACACATACACTGATTCATTCACATCATGGAATAAGTAGAAGTTCCTATCTACTTGGCTGGGCGGGAGACGCCGCGTTCTAGGCATAGATGCCGACGTTCCGGCCGTCATACTGCGGCCTTTTTCAGGGTAAAATGCATAGAGGTGGAATGCACACGGGTTTATATAGAACGAGGTTTCCGTCTATCCGCCAGTAGGTTGCTCGAAAGAGAATTTCGCCCTGAGGAAGGTCTCAGAATGGCGGCCGAAACATTGCCACTTGTGCCTATAAGAGGGTTTTTCTAACGAGGCATTCGAGGGTAGTATCTCCAAGATGGAGTAAGGCACGATTATTTGCGTCTTTCTCGGTCCTGCCGCAAGATGTCGCATGATCGCGACCGTATCACGCAGTGCTGAAGATTAAGCGAATCTAACGGCATGACCGAGAAAGACGCGAAAAGCCGTGCCATAATCCATCGTCGAGATACTACCCTCAGATGCCTCGTTATAAAAACCCAAGTATAAAACGCAGTGTCTCCCTCGGACAACCAAGTAGATACTCCCTAAACCGGAATTTGTTTTCTCGCGATCGAATTCCGGCTTCGACAAATTTATTCTGCATCACTAGGCGCGGCGCGCGGAGCGGCGCGCGGTGGCTTGGCGCGTGGCGGAGCGCCACGAGGTGGCGCGCCTACGGGTGGGTTGGCACGTGGCGCCGGAGCGGCTCGCGGCGCGCCACGTGGCGTGGGGCGAGGCGCGCGCGGCGGCCGAGGCCGTGGCGGGGCGGCGGCGTCCAAGACCGGCGCCCTGAACGTGGAGACCGCGCGGTTCCTGTCCGACCCCACAGCCAAGGCGAAGGACACCGGCCTGCTGGTAAGGCCTGCCCCGTGCTGCTTTCACGGGTTCGACTTACAAGTTGTGGCGTGTAAGAAAGTTAGTTGAACAATTTTTTTCTTGTCTACTCGGAGGATTGATTGTTAGTGATTCTTGGCGAGTCAACGGCTAAGGCCATTACTACCGTAAGTGCAGCGCATTTTTTTTCTCGAGAGGTGGCAGTAATCTTTCCTGTCCGACCCCACAGCCAAGGCGAAGGACACCGGCCTGCTGGTAAGGCCTGCCCCGTGCTGCTTTCACGGGTTCGACTTACAAGTTGTGGCGTGTAAGAAAGTTAGTTGAACAATTTTTTTCTTGTCTACTCGGAGGATTGATTGTTAGTGATTCTTGGCGAGTCAACGGCTAAGGCCATTACTCCCGTAAGTGCAGCGCATTTTTTTTCTCGAGAGGTGGCAGTAATCTTTCCTGTCCGACCCCACAGCCAAGGCGAAGGACACCGGCCTGCTGGTAAGGCCTGCCCCGTGCTGCTTTCACGGGTTCGACTTACAAGTTGTGGCGTGTAAGAAAGTTAGTTGAACAATTTTTTTCTTGTCTACTCGGAGGATTGATTGTTAGTGATTCTTGGCGAGTCAACGGCTAAGGCCATTACTCCCGTAAGTGCAGCGCATTTTTTTTTCTCGAGAGGTGGCAGTAATCTTTCCTGTCCGACCCCACAGCCAAGGCGAAGGACACCGGCCTGCTGGTAAGGCCTGCCCCGTGCTGCTTTCACGGGTTCGACTTACAAGTTGTGGCGTGTAAGAAAGTTAGTTGAACAATTTTTTTCTTGTCTACTCGAAGGATTCATTGTTAATGATTCTTGGCGAGTCAACGGCTAAGGCCATTACTCCCGTAAGTGCAGCGCACTTTTTCTCGGGGGATGCAGTAATCTTTCCTGTCCGACTCCACAGCCAAGGCGAAGGACACCGGCCTGCTGGTAAGGCCTGCCCCGTGCTGCTTTCACGGGTTCGACTTACAAGTTGTGGCGTGTAAGAAAGTTAGTTGAACAATTTTTTTCTTGTCTACTCGGAGGATTGATTGTTAGTGATTCTTGGCGAGTCAACGGCTAAGGCCATTACTCCCGTAAGTGCAGCGCACTTTTTCTCGGGGGATGCAGTAATCTTTCCTGTCCGACCCCACAGCCAAGGCGAAGGACACCGGCCTGCTGGTAAGGCCTGCCCCGTGCTGCTTTCACGGGTTCGACTTACAAGTTGTGGCGTGTAAGAAAGTTAGTTGAACAATTTTTTTCTTGTCTACTCGGAGGATTGATTGTTAGTGATTCTTGGCGAGTCAACGGCTAAGGCCATTACTCCCGTAAGTGCAGCGCATTTTTTTTCTCGAGAGGTGGCAGTAATCTTTCCTGTCCGACCCCACAGCCAAGGCGAAGGACACCGGCCTGCTGGTAAGGCCTGCCCCGTGCTGCTTTCACGGGTTCGACTTACAAGTTGTGGCGTGTAAGAAAGTTAGTTGAACAATGTTTTTCTTGTCTACTCGGAGGATTGATTGTTAGTGATTCTTGGCGAGTCAACGGCTAAGGCCATTACTACCGTAAGTGCAGCGCATTTTTTTTTCTCGGGAGGTGGCAGTAATCTTTCCTGTCCGACCCCACAGCCAAGGCGAAGGACACCGGCCTGCTGGTAAGGCCTGCCCCGTGCTGCTTTCACGGGTTCGACTTACAAGTTGTGGCGTGTAAGAAAGTTAGTTGAACAATTTTTTTCTTGTCTACTCGGAGGATTCATTGTTAATGATTCTTGGCGAGTCAACGGCTAAGGCCATTACTCCCGTAAGTGCAGCGCATTTTTTTTTCTCGAGAGGTGGCAGTAATCTTTCCTGTCCGACCCCACAGCCAAGGCGAAGGACACCGGCCTGCTGGTAAGGCCTGCCCCGTGCTGCTTTCACGGGTTCGACTTACAAGTTGTGGCGTGTAAGAAAGTTAGTTGAACAATTTTTTTCTTGTCTACTCGGAGGATTCATTGTTAATGATTCTTGGCGAGTCAACGGCTAAGGCCATTACTCCCGTAAGTGCAGCGCACTTTTTCTCGGGGGATGCAGTAATCTTTCCTGTCCGACTCCACAGCCAAGGCGAAGGACACCGGCCTGCTGGTAAGGCCTGCCCCGTGCTGCTTTCACGGGTTCGACTTACAAGTTGTGGCGTGTAAGAAAGTTAGTTGAACAATTTTTTTCTTGTCGACTCGGAGGATTGATTGTTAGTGATTCTTGGCGAGTCAACGGCTAAGGCCATTACTACCGTAAGTGCAGCGCATTTTTTTTTCTCGAGAGGTGGCAGTAATCTTTCCTGTCCGACCCCACAGCCAAGGCGAAGGACACCGGCCTGCTGGTAAGGCCTGCCCCGTGCTGCTTTCACGGGTTCGACTTACAAGTTGTGGCGTGTGAGAAAGTTAGTTGAACAATTTTTTTCTTGTCTACTCGGAGGATTGATTGTTAATGATTCTTGGCGAGTCAACGGCTAAGGCCATTACTACCGTAAGTGCAGCGCATTTTTTTTCTCGAGAGGTGGCAGTAATCTTTCCTGTCCGACCCCACAGCCAAGGCGAAGGACACCGGCCTGCTGGTAAGGCCTGCACCGTGCTGCTTTCACGGGTTCGACTTACAAGTTGTGGCTTGTAAGAAAGTTAGTTGAACAATTTTTTTCTTGTCCACTCGGAGGATTGATTGTTAGTGATTCTTGGCGAGTCAACGGCTAAGGCCATTACTACCGTAAGTGCAGCGCATTTTTTTTTCTCGAGAGGTGGCAGTAATCTTTCCTGTCCGACCCCACAGCCAAGGCGAAGGACACCGGCCTGCTGGTAAGGCCTGCCCCGTGCTGCTTTCACGGGTACGACTTACAAGTTGTGGCGTGTAAGAAAGTTAGTTGAACAATTTTTTTCTTGTCTACTCGGAGGATTGATTGTTAGTGATTCTTGGCAAGTCAACGGCTAAGGCCATTACTACCGTAAGTGCAGCGCATTTTTTTTCTCGAGAGGTGGCAGTAATCTTTCCTGTCCGACCCCACAGCCAAGGCGAAGGACACCGGCCTGCTGGTAAGGCCTGCCCCGTGCTGCTTTCACGGGTACGACTTACAAGTTGTGGCGTGTAAGAAAGTTAGTTGAACAATTTTTTTCTTGTCTACTCGGAGGATTGATTGTTAGTGATTCTTGGCGAGTCAACGGCTAAGGCCATTACTCCCGTAAGTGCAGCGCATTTTTTTTTCTCGAGAGGTGGCAGTAATCTTTCCTGTCCGACCCCACAGCCAAGGCGAAGGACACCGGCCTGCTGGTAAGGCCTGCCCCGTGCTGCTTTCACGGGTTCGACTTACAAGTTGTGGCGTGTAAGAAAGTTAGTTGAACAATGTTTTTCTTGTCTACTCGGAGGATTCATTGTTAATGATTCTTGGCGAGTCAACGGCTAAGGCCATTACTCCCGTAAGTGCAGCGCATTTTTTTTCTCGAGGGGTGGCAGTAATCTTTCCTGTCCGACCCCACAGCCAAGGCGAAGGACACCGGCCTGCTGGTAAGGCCTGCCCCGTGCTGCTTTCACGGGTTCGACTTACAAGTTGTGGCGTGTAAGAAAGTTAGTTGAACAATGTTTTTCTTGTCTACTCGAAGGATTCATTGTTAATGATTCTTGGCGAGTCAACGGCTAAGGCCATTACTCCCGTAAGTGCAGCGCACTTTTTCTCGGGGGATGCAGTAATCTTTCCTGTCCGACTCCACAGCCAAGGCGAAGGACACCGGCCTGCTGGTAAGGCCTGCCCCGTGCTGCTTTCACGGGTTCGACTTACAAGTTGTAGCGTGTAAGAAAGTTAGTTGAACAATGTTTTTCTTGTCTACTCGGAGGATTCATTGTTAATGATTCTTGGCGAGGAGTCAACGGCTGCTGACCATTGCAGCACCGTAAGTGCGAGACGCATTTTTCTCGAGAGGGGTGGCAGTAATCTTTCCTGTCCGACCCCACAGCCAAGGCGAGAGGACACCAGCCTGCTGGTAAGGCCTGCCCGTGCTGCTTTCACGCGTTCGACTTACAAGTTGTCTGGCGTGTAAGAGAAAGTTGATTGTTTCGTGTTTTCTTGTCTACTCGGAGGATTGATTGTTAGTGATTCTTGGCGAGTCAACGGCTGAAGGCCATTACTCCCGCTAAGTGCAGCGCATTTTCTCGAGAGGTAGTAATCTTTCGCTGTCCGACCTTTACCCAGCCAAGGCGAAAGGACACCGGCCTGCTGGTAAGGCCTGCCCCGTTGCTGCTTTCGCGTTCGACTTACAAGTTGGCTTTGGCGTGTAAGAAGAGGTTGGTTGAACAATTTTTTTCTTGTCTACTCGGAGGATTGATTGTTAGTGATTCTTGGCGAGTCAACGGCTAAGGCCATTACTCCCGTAAGTGCAGCGCATTTTTTTTCTCGAGAGGTGGCAGTAATCTTTCCTGTCCGACCCCACAGCCAAGGCGAAGGACACCGGCCTGCTGGTAAGGCCTGCCCCGTGCTGCTTTCACGGGTTCGACTTACAAGTTGTGGCGTGTGAGAAAGTTAGTTGAACAATTTTTTTCTTGTCTACTCGGAGGATTGATTGTTAGTGATTCTTGGCGAGTCAACGGCTAAGGCCATTACTACCGTAAGTGCAGCGCATTTTTTTTTCTCGAGAGGTGGCAGTAATCTTTCCTGTCCGACCCCACAGCCAAGGCGAAGGACACCGGCCTGCTGGTAAGGCCTGCCCCGTGCTGCTTTCACGGGTACGACTTACAAGTTGTGGCGTGTAAGAAAGTTAGTTGAACAATTTTTTTCTTGTCTACTCGGAGGATTGATTGTTAATGATTCTTGGCGAGTCAACGGCAAAGGCCATTACTCCCGTAAGTGCAGCGCATTTTTTTTCTCGAGAGGTGACAGTAATCCTGTCCGACACCACAGCCAAGGCGAAGGACACCGGCCTGCTGGTAAGGCCTGCCCCGTGCTGCTTTCACGGGTTCGACTTACAAGTTGTATCGTGTAAGAAAGTTAGTTGAACAATGTTTTTCTTGTCTACTCGGAGGATTGATTGTTAATGATTCTTGGCGAGTCAACGGCTAAGGCCATTACTCCCGTAAGTGCAGCGCACTTTTTCTCGGGGGATGCAGTAATCTTTCCTGTCCGACTCCACAGCCAAGGCGAAGGACACCGGCCTGCTGGTAAGGCCTGCCCCGTGCTGCTTTCACGGGTTCGACTTACAAGTTGTGGCGTGTAAGAAAGTTAGTTGAACAATTTTTTTCTTGTCTACTCGGAGGATTGATTGTTAGTGATTCTTGGCGAGTCAACGGCTAAGGCCATTACTCCCGTAAGTGCAGCGCACTTTTTCTCGGGGGATGCAGTAATCTTTCCTGTCCGACCCCACAGCCAAGGCGAAGGACACCGGCCTGCTGGTAAGGCCTGCCCCGTGCTGCTTTCACGGGTACGACTTACAAGTTGTGGCGTGTAAGAAAGTTAGTTGAACAATTTTTTTCTTGTCTACTCGGAGGATTGATTGTTAGTGATTCTTGGCGAGTCAACGGCTAAGGCCATTACTCCCGTAAGTGCAGCGCACTTTTTCTCGGGGGATGCAGTAATCTTTCCTGTCCGACCCCACAGCCAAGGCGAAGGACACCGGCCTGCTGGTAAGGCCTGCCCCGTGCTGCTTTCACGGGTTCGACTTACAAGTTGTGGCGTGTAAGAAAGTTAGTTGAACAATTTTTTTCTTGTCTACTCGGAGGATTGATTGTTAGTGATTCTTGGCGAGTCAACGGCTAAGGCCATTACTCCCGTAAGTGCAGCGCATTTTTTCTCGGGGGATGCAGTAATCTTTCCTGTCCGACCCCACAGCCAAGGCGAAGGACACCGGCCTGCTGGTAAGGCCTGCCCCGTGCTGCTTTCACGGGTTCGACTTACAAGTTGTGGCGTGTAAGAAAGTTAGTTGAACAATTTTTTTCTTGTCTACTCGGAGGATTGATTGTTAGTGATTCTTGGCGAGTCAACGGCTAAGGCCATTACTCCCGTAAGTGCAGCGCATTTTTTTTTCTCGGAGGTGGCAGTAATCTTTCCTGTCCGACCCCACAGCCAAGGCGAAGGACACCGGCCTGCTGGTAAGGCCTGCCCCGTGCTGCTTTTACGGGTACGACTTACAAGTTGTGGCGTGTAAGAAAGTTAGTTGAACAATTTTTTTCTTGTCTACTCGGAGGATTGATTGTTAGTGATTCTTGGCGAGTCAACGGCTAAGGCCATTACTCCCGTAAGTGCAGCGCATTTTTTTTTCTCGGGGTGGCAGTAATCTTTCCTGTCCGACCCCACAGCCAAGGCGAAGGACACCGGCCTGCTGGTAAGGCCTGCCCCGTGCTGCTTTCACGGGTACGACTTACAAGTTGTGGCGTGTAAGAAAGTTAGTTGAACAATTTTTTTCTTGTCTACTCGGAGGATTGATTGTTAGTGATTCTTGGCGAGTCAACGGCTAAGGCCATTACTCCCGTAAGTGCAGCGCATTTTTTTTTCTCGAGAGGTGGCAGTAATCTTTCCTGTCCGACCCCACAGCCAAGGCGAAGGACACCGGCCTGCTGGTAAGGCCTGCCCCGTGCTGCTTTCACGGGTTCGACTTACAAGTTGTGGCGTGTAAGAAAGTTAGTTGAACAATTTTTTTCTTGTCTACTCGGAGGATTGATTGTTAGTGATTCTTGGCGAGTCAACGGCTAAGGCCATTACTCCCGTAAGTGCAGCGCATTTTTTCTCGGGGGATGCAGTAATCTTTCCTGTCCGACCCCACAGCCAAGGCGAAGGACACCGGCCTGCTGGTAAGGCCTGCCCCGTGCTGCTTTCACGGGTTCGACTTACAAGTTGTGGCGTGTAAGAAAGTTAGTTGAACAATGTTTTTCTTGTCTACTCGGAGGATTGATTGTTAGTGATTCTTGGCGAGTCAACGGCTAAGGCCATTACTCCCGTAAGTGCAGCGCATTTTTTTTCTCGAGGGTGGCAGTAATCTTTCCTGTCCGACCCCACAGCCAAGGCGAAGGACACCGGCCTGCTGGTAAGGCCTGCCCCGTGCTGCTTTCACGGGTTCGACTTACAAGTTGTGGCGTGTAAGAAAGTTAGTTGAACAATTTTTTTCTTGTCTACTCGGAGGATTGATTGTTAGTGATTCTTGGCGAGTCAACGGCTAAGGCCATTACTCCCGTAAGTGCAGCGCATTTTTTTTTCTCGAGAGGTGGCAGTAATCTTTCCTGTCCGACCCCACAGCCAAGGCGAAGGACACCGGCCTGCTGGTAAGGCCTGCCCCGTGCTGCTTTCACGGGTTCGACTTACAAGTTGTGGCGTGTAAGAAAGTTAGTTGAACAATTTTTTTCTTGTCTACTCGGAGGATTGATTGTTAGTGATTCTTGGCGAGTCAACGGCTAAGGCCATTACTCCCGTAAGTGCAGCGCATTTTTTTTCTCGAGGGTGGCAGTAATCTTTCCTGTCCGACCCCACAGCCAAGGCGAAGGACACCGGCCTGCTGGTAAGGCCTGCCCCGTGCTGCTTTCACGGGTTCGACTTACAAGTTGTGGCGTGTAAGAAAGTTAGTTGAACAATTTTTTTCTTGTCTACTCGGAGGATTGATTGTTAGTGATTCTTGGCGAGTCAACGGCTAAGGCCATTACTCCCGTAAGTGCAGCGCATTTTTTTTCTCGAGAGGTGGCAGTAATCTTTCCTGTCCGACCCCACAGCCAAGGCGAAGGACACCGGCCTGCTGGTAAGGCCTGCCCCGTGCTGCTTTCACGGGTTCGACTTACAAGTTGTGGCGTGTAAGAAAGTTAGTTGAACAATGTTTTTCTTGTCTACTCGAAGGATTCATTGTTAATGATTCTTGGCGAGTCAACGGCTAAGGCCATTACTCCCGTAAGTGCAGCGCACTTTTTCTCGGGGGATGCAGTAATCTTTCCTGTCCGACCCCACAGCCAAGGCGAAGGACACCGGCCTGCTGGTAAGGCCTGCCCCGTGCTGCTTTCACGGGTTCGACTTACAAGTTGTATCGTGTAAGAAAGTTAGTTGAACAATGTTTTTCTTGTCTACTCGGAGGATTCATTGTTAATGATTCTTGGCGAGTCAACGGCTAAGGCCATTACTCCCGTAAGTGCAGCGCATTTTTTCTCGGGGGATGCAGTAATCTTTCCTGTCCGACCCCACAGCCAAGGCGAAGGACACCGGCCTGCTGGTAAGGCCTGCCCCGTGCTGCTTTCACGGGTTCGACTTACAAGTTGTGGCGTGTAAGAAAGTTAGTTGAACAATTTTTTTCTTGTCTACTCGGAGGATTCATTGTTAATGATTCTTGGCGAGTCAACGGCTAAGGCCATTACTCCCGTAAGTGCAGCGCATTTTTTCTCGGGGGATGCAGTAATCTTTCCTGTCCGACCCCACAGCCAAGGCGAAGGACACCGGCCTGCTGGTAAGGCCTGCCCCGTGCTGCTTTCACGGGTTCGACATACAAGTTGTGGCGTGTAAGAAAGTTAGTTGAACAATTTTTTTCTTGTCTACTCGAAGGATTCATTGTTAATGATTCTTGGCGAGTCAACGGCAAAGGCCATTACTCCCGTAAGTGCAGCGCACTTTTTCTCGGGGGATGCAGTAATCTTTCCTGTCCGACCCCACAGCCAAGGCGAAGGACACCGGCCTGCTGGTAAGGCCTGCCCCGTGCTGCTTTCACGGGTACGACTTACAAGTTGTGGCTTGTAAGAAAGTTAGTTGAACGATATTTTCTTGCCTACCTGGAAGGTTGATTGTTAGTAATTCCCGGCGAGTTAGAGATTGTTAGTGATTCCAGAGGCTAAGGCCATTAGTCCCGTAAGTGTAGAGCATTTTTTCCTCTGGAGGTGGCTGTAATCTGTCCCTGCTGGATGGCGTGATCCGGCGTCGACCTACCATCGCCTAGCTATTTTCCTCCAACCAGGTATCACCTAACATGAGGCACCACCCCAAACTGAACAAGCTCTAAGTCCCCGATATTCCGGCACATGTGATGCTATGGCGATGTAAGTATATGGGTGTGTGAGTAAGGGGAGATGATAGGGCAAGGAAATATCACGCGCGGTCCGTGGTCCATTTATTAGGGTACCGATCCGGTATCCGCCAACTATTGATCGGAGAAACTACCAATCAGGCCAGCCGGACGCTAGAATTTTCGTCCAGATAGCGACAGAATGCGACCCAGCTATCTGGCTAGTGTCGAAAATAGTGCCACCATCGACACTCGAACCCCAGGACTTCTTGGTCAGAGGCACTGCAGTAACATCAATTGACCGAAAACGGTAGCTCAGTGCTTCAACTGATGTCTCTGCAGCGCCTCTGACCGGGAGGTCCTAGGTTCGAGTCCTGACGGTGGCAGGATTTTCGACACTAGCTTTCCAGCTAGGTCGAATTCATTCGCTGCCTGGAGGAGAATTCTAGCGGCCGGCTGCTCTGATCGGTAGTTTTCCGTGGTTTCTCCGATCAACACCAGGCGAATGCCGGAGCAGTGCCCTAACAAACGGGCCATGGACCACGCGCGATCTGTCCTTCCTCTTCCTTGTCCTATCCTCTCCTCTTACACACACACTTACACTAACATGCACTACACTATCACACATTCTGGGAGACCGGTCGGGAGCTTAGAGCTTGTCTCGGCTGGGGGCGGTGCCCCGTTGGTGGGAGAGTCCTGGTTAGGGGGAAACCCCACTAGCCGACGGTAGGTCGGCGCCGGATCTCGCCATCTAGCGGGGGAAGATGTCATCTCCCGAAGAAACATGCACTACACTAACGGGACTAATGACCGAAGCAGTTGACGCGCCCGGAAACACGAAAAAATCAATCAATCAATCAAAAACATCAATTGATGCCCTGAGCCACATTTCCCGGAAAACTGCAGTGTTGCGACTGGTGGAGGAAAAGTCGGTGTGGCGGGGGGGTCTTGGGAAGGTAATGTGTCTCTCCCCAAATGGATGCTAGCCGTTGCCCCATGCGGATTGCTCGTAGTGTGTTGCTAGTGTGTTCTATTGAAACGTCTGGAAATCAAAATGCCCAGATTCACTGAATAGCGACATGCCATGAAATGTTGTGGTAAGTTAGGGAAATAAGGTTCCGAGACCATAACAATTCTTAAACAAGCTTCTGTGGATGATGTGATTTTCCAAAATATGATTTACCGGTGGCAAAATGTTCCGGGAGAGGAGAAAGCACGTTGACGATGAACAACGGACTAGATGCCATTCCGCGTCTCGTTGCTCATCGTCTTTTTGGGGTTCATCGCATTGTCTTTTGTTTGTGCCGCGGGGAAATGTCAACAATCAATTTTAGTTGAAAGCAGTGCCAGAGCTTCACAATTTTGGGTCCGGGACAATGCTGAAACGTTGCCTCCCCCCAGGAAAAAATTAACAAATACGAAAGTTGCATAAAAAAACTATGCGAGTTATTTTATTTCAATTCGGAATATTCAGTCCTAAATTTTAATGAAAATACGTGACCTATATATATATATATATATATATATATATATATATATATATATATATATATATATATATATAGTGACGCAGCACACTGACGGGTGGCGGTGGCGTGGATCGCGCCGTCCGTGGTTGGTCAACTAAATGCCTAATATTTTTGAGATTTCCTCTATGGGAAATCGAGGACTAAAGGGCGACGTTCTTGCCTGTGTTGTTTCACACACTTCCGAAGGAAAGAAAAGCAAGCTCAATGTTTCGAGAAACAAACAATGAAACACAAATAATGAACTGTGGTACACATAGACATCTACATGCCGCCCTCCCAAAAAATAACGCAAGAGAAAAACAATACAGATATAAGCAATACAGGTATAATGTTTCTGCGCTGTACAATTGTTTGGCTTCCTGTGCCCCAAAATCAGAAAAAAGAAAAAAAACAATACAAAAGTTGTGTTTCTAGAACTATTCTGAGGATTATAGACAACTATCTTTTTTTTAAATGTGTAAAACTCAAATTATTTACTTTGAACAAATAACTCAGTCATTTGGAATGAATATTATCATTCCAGACAATATGCACCACAATTATGTACATTTGCACCAAAACAATTCAGAGTTTTACATTCCTTATAATAATTCCCTTATTTTTAATAAAAAAAATTTACATCCAAATTTGATCAACACACAGCAATTGAAATTTAATTTAAAATGTAAACAATGAAATCAACATTCTGTACCATTTATACATAAATTGTAAGAAAAAAGAAGATTCAAAATTGTCAAAGCTTTTCTTTTTTTATAATCTCAAGACAGTATGGAGTATCATTCCCCAAACTCTTACATGATAACACTAGTTCATTGCCGTAGAAGTAATCACGGCAACATTCTGCTCTCATAAAGCAATCCTGTCACATGCTTACTTTACATTCTATGTGACCACATCATACAAATTACGATCAGAAGAAATTCATGCAGAAACATTTTGCTGAAACGTTATGGCAGTAGAAATAGCTGTGTAACTGACCTCCTTCCACTCTGCTATTTATTTCACAATATGTGATATTGAGCAATCTCCAATAAAATATTGTTTGATCCTGGGTTTACGGTGTACCTCGGCCTTCGCTGTCACGGCCTCCTTAATACTACTGTACCTGTATGTATCGTTCACTTCTGATTCTTGTGTCGTGAACGATAGTCAATGATTCATACACGGAACGTTTAAACACTTGTTTTAGAAAATTTCTTTCGGTAGAAATGCAGTTTGTGATCCGTTTTGTTCACGCGTGCAGAATTTTGACGCTTCGCTACGCGTGTCCAAGTTGAGGACGAGGCTTGGCCTTCGGCCCTCGTGTTAACATAAAACATCCTTGAGTCTGTCCAACGAATAAT
The DNA here is from genome assembly GCA_011170035.1 of Teleogryllus occipitalis. Classification (NCBI taxonomy): domain Eukaryota; kingdom Metazoa; phylum Arthropoda; class Insecta; order Orthoptera; family Gryllidae; genus Teleogryllus; species Teleogryllus occipitalis. The sequence goes on along the minus strand of BLKR01005973.1, from coordinate 50,748 downwards.
TGCCAACGCATTTTATGCGAATAATCTTTAAATTTTTTTGTGGGTGTATATGTTCTTTATGTTCTTCACACATATGCGAATAAATTTATTTTAAATAAGAGAATTTATTTTAAACGAAACGCTCGCTTTTAAGAGAATGTTTTTAAAAATGTTTCTCAAAATACTATAAACGATTCCTATCTGATGAACGATAACATTCCTGCGCACTGATAGGAAGAGAATCGGATCACATCAAGGAACAGCAATCTGGCAAGCCTAGGCTAAGGTGCACCGCAAACCCGGGATCAGCCAAATATTGCACTAACTGAAACTGCAGCACCTCATCCCTAACTTCACAGAAATTAACAACTCTTGACACATTCCTTACAGTAAGAAAATTGCTATGTAAGTTACAAATTGAAAGCACATATTTGTCTACAATAGCAGTTAATGAAAGTGAAGGTTCACCTTTCTTCAAGCTCTTTTTCCATTAATAAATAATTGGTTCACCATCCACACTTGCATATTGCTGATTGATAATTGATATATTAACATGCACAAATTCATTTATCAGTCTCTTTAAGTCTTCAACTTAGGATAATGCATCAAAACATCTTGTATTTATTAGAGAAGAATATTTATTATAGAAAAAGAATATTACACATCTGGCAAAAGTGCAGTCAGAAAAAGTCACTTGTTACTTCAAAACTCAGGACTTACACTAATAATACATTCAGAATCCTAAATTGGAGTAACACGTCGTAGTTTAAGGAGAGATTGATTCTCTAACCTCACACCTTTACCGCTCATATTTCAATTATACAATTGTGTTTATTTATTTATTTATTTATTTATTTTACGTCAAAAAACAGTTCAAACTGCGTATGACGTGCTATGGGGAAAAGTGAATTGTGTGCACATTTTCAAAATTCTGTGATCCCTACACTAAGTCATATACTACTTAAATAAAAAAAACCCTCCCATGTAATAAAATCTATTTTCAAGGATAACTAAGCAATAAATTTTGGCTCTTATCCATGTTGTCCTTCGGAATAATACTTCCTGCCGCGACAACATGGAAACATTAATTTGAATAATTGTATTTCCCACTGAATTCTAGAAGACGTGCACAGAAAATGAAGTTACATTTATGTCCAGAAGCAAAACAAGGGGCCATCTCAGCATTTGCTCAATGGATCAGGGAAACTGGACGAAAAACCTGATCGAGATGGAGGTCATTAACCCGGATTAATTGCTTATTGTGAATTCAATGCTTTGCTGTGTGCCAGCATTAATCTTTGAATACTCTACTTAATGTATATATTTCTACTCTCCCATTTAATTGTATCTGCACGCACCCTTCCTTTCAACTTGCAACGTATTTCAAACGAATAAATTAAATGTTCCACAATTAATTTAGGTACATAAATTATGAATCTAATTACCTCTTCTCGTATTTCTAGTGAATAGTTACACTTTCCTGGAGACCGACAATATAGCACTGGTTTACAATACCATCTTACGTCACTGATCAATATCTCAGATCGCTTGCCTCCACAAAAAGAAGGAATTTTGGGCCACTGTGAGTTGCTGTGATCCTGCATCCTACACTGTCGAAATCTATCCGTAACTTCCATTACTTCCACTGCCAGCATAGAGCGCGCTTTTCAATGCCCGGGAATGGCCGCTTTCGCTGCAGCTTTAAGGCCGCTCCACAATAGCCCGCGAACGGGAACGGGAACGTGAAGGCGAGGACGGAAACGGGAGGTAATATCGTCTGCTACCTGTTCCCTGTAAAACGGATATTTGTTAATTAAACAATTTCTTCTGTGGAAAATGACCGCTTGAAACCGTGTTTGGGCAGGTACTGCAGGCGCCACGGCCATCCCGGGCAAGTTCGTGCTGCCCAAGGGCAGCGAAATGAAAAATGAAGCACGCGTCATTTTTCTGTAGAAAGTGCTTCCCGTCTGGTCCGTTCCTTTTCAGCCCAGATGTAAATGACCGTTGAAACCGTGTTTGGGCAGGTACTGCAGGCGCCACGGCAAGCCAGGCAGGAGTTCGTGCTGCCCAAGGGCAGCGGAAATGAAAAATGAAGCACGCGTCATTTTTCTGTAGAAAGTGCTTCCCGTCTGGTCCGTTCCTTTTCAGCCCAGATGTAAATGACCGTTTGAAACCGTGTTTGGGCAGGTGCCGCCCGGCGCCACGGCCATCCCAGGCAAGTTCGTGCCGCCCAAGGGCAGCGAAATGAAAAATGAAGCACGCGTCATTTTTCTGTAGAAAGTGCTTCCCGTCTGGTCCGTTCCTTTTCAGCCCAGATGTAAATGACCGTTTGAAACCGTGTTTGGGCAGGTGCCGCCCGGCGCCACGGCCGTCCCAGGCAAGTTCGTGCCGCCCAAGGGCAGCGAAATGAAAAATGAAGCACGCGTCATTTTTCTGTAGAAAGTGCTTCCCATCTGGTCCGTTCCTTTTCAGCTCAGATGTAAATGACCGTTTGAAACCGTGTTTGGGCAGGTGCCGCCCGGCGCCACGGCCGTCCCAGGCAAGTTCGTGCCGCCCAAGGGCAGCGATCTGGACCGCGAGGTGGCGGCGGAGGCGGCGGAGACGGCGGCGGCGGCGGGCGCCGAGGCGGAGGTGGAGCTGGAGCGGCGCTCGGGATTGGCCGGGGCGGCGCTCGCCCAAGGCGGCGGCGGCTTCGACGTCGACCTCATCCTCCAGAGCATCACCACGCACGAAGACAACGATGAGGAAGAACTCCTTGACGAGGTCAACCTTTCTTGCTCGCCCGCCCCCCATGCATATAGGGTTGCAGGTCCACGGACAAAAGGTCTAATACTCTTTAGGTCTGATGAACAGCACGTCTATTGCGAACCAGGTCTAATGCGAGTGCGACATAAGGTCTGCGCGACAGAGGGTCTAATACCAAAAGAGATCTACAATTAGAAGGTTCAATTAACAAGGTCTAATAAATATACAAGGGTGTCAGGTCGTTAGGTCCACGGACAAAAGGTCTAATACTCGATAGGACTAATGAACAGCACGTCTATTGCGAACCAGGTCTAATGCGAGTGCGACATAAGGTCTGCGCGACAGAGGTTCTATACCAAAAGAGGTCTACAATTAGAAGGTTCAATTAACAAGGTCTAATAAATATACAAGGGTGTCAGGTCATTAGGTCCACGGACAAAAGGTCTAATACTCGTTAGGAGTAATGAACAGCACGTCTATTGCGATCCAGGTCTGAAGCAAGTGCGACATAAGGTCTGCGCGACAGAGGTTCTAATACCAAAAGAGGTCTACAATTAGAAGGTTCAATTAACAAGGTCTAATAAATATACAAGGGTGTCAGGTCATTAGGTCCACGGACAAAAAGGTCTAATACTCGTTAGGAGTAATGAACAGCACGTCTATTGCGATCCAGGTCTGAAGCAAGTGCGACATAAGGTCTGCGCGACAGAGGTTCTAATACCAAAAGAGGTCTACAATTAGAAGGTTCAATTAACAAGGTCTAATAAATATACAAGGGTGTCAGGTCATTAGGTCCACGGACAAAAAGGTCTAATACTCGTTAGGAGTAATGAACAGCACGTCTATTGCGATCCAGGTCTGAAGCAAGTGCGACATAAGGTCTGCGCGACAGAGGTTCTAATACCAAAAGAGGTCTACAATTAGAAGGTTCAATTAACAAGGTCTAATAAATATACAAGGGTGTCAGGTCATTAGGTCCACGGACAAAAAGGTCTAATACTCGTTAGGAGTAATGAACAGCACGTCTATTGCGATCCAGGTCTGAAGCAAGTGCGACATAAGGTCTGCGCGACAGAGGTTCTAATACCAAAAGAGGTCTACAATTAGAAGGTTCAATTAACAAGGTCTAATAAATATACAAAGGTGCCAGGTCGTTAGGTCCAGAGCATCACCACGCACGACGACAGCGCTGAAGAAGACGTCATTGACGAGGTCAACCTTTCTTGCTCGCCCACCTCAAATGCATATAGGGTTGCAGGTCCACGGACAAAAGGTCTAATACTCTTTAGGTCTAATGAACAGAACGTCTATTGCGAACCAGCTCTAATGCGATATAAGGTCTACGCGACAGAGGGTCTAATACCAAAAGAGATCTACAATTAGAGGGTTCAATTAACAAGGTGTAATAGATATACAAAGGTGTCTAATAGATATACAAAATTATTCAAAGGTAAATAGTGCGTTTGGTAACAAATTACCAAAATTATGAATATTGTGGTCATACGAACTTATACCTTCGGACTTTGAGCTACTGATCAAAATTCTACATTCCACCAACAAGCGATAATGAAGACTGAAGTTTTAACACCTGTTTCTTGTTATGTACATTATGTACTTCCTGAATTAAAGTGTGTTATCCCTATTGTGATTTCATTTTCACGTAATGATATATGAACCACATTTTGTTAGGAATTTTTGTTACAGCATAAAAGGTTAGACATTTGTGTCGGATAGACCGAAGTTTATCAGACATTTTTGACAATTTTACCAAATATTATTAGATATTTTTTAAAATTAGACCAAATTTTCATTAGACATGTTTTCATGAACCTTCTGACTTTAGACTCTAAAAATTATATTGTACTTTCTGTCATTAGACCTAATATCTTTAGACCTCACGACCTCTAACCGTATATAGAGCGATTTTAATAAGAAAGGACTGTTTTGATAGCTAGTGCTGGTAACATAACTGGAGGTTATGTGGTCATTGTGTCCTTGAGCCCATTAGACTCTCCCTCCCCCATTCGTTCAATTGCAGTTGGGTAACTTGTAAATGGTGTGAAATTATTTATTATTTCTTTTATTCTGATATTACTTTACTATTGTGGACCCTATTTCAACAAACATCTAATACAATGAGTGGGAGTACTTCAACTGCTATTGTTAATATGGTTATTCTACAGTTGCCCTGCTATGCTCACAAATTCTTTCAATGTTAACACTAATTTATTAAATTGGCTTCCAATTTAATCACGGGTTCGATATACAACATATTACTCCTTACCTGTTGCATGTGGACGTGTAATTCTCTACAGAATCACGATTCCTGGAAGTTCTATTGATTGAAACTGATTATTAGATTGATGGGAACTAATATAAATTTTCAGCCTTTTTTCAACAATAAAAATTCCCCCGCCCATTCTTTTAATGAATGTAAGAGCATGTCGAGAGATTTTGTTACATACGTAATTAAATTTTAATATTTCTTGAACTTGCGTAAATGCGTATACCTCAGCGAAAGACTTTGTCTTCTGCGTATTGATGTCTTCACGGGAGTCCTAACCAAACACTTTACGAAGTGGCGTGGCTGAACAGATGATACGGCGGGACGATACTTCTCTGAGTTACATGTGATGTTCACTTGTTTAGCGAACTGTCATTTTGGCTCATTCTTAGGCGGATTATTGTATACTCGAACTGATTTATTGATTGATTTTTTCGTGTTTCCGGGCGCGTCAACTACTTCGGTCATTAGTCCCGTTAGTGTAGTGTATGCTTTTTCTCGGGAGATGGCGGTGATCTTCCCCCGCTGGATGGCGAGATCCGGCGCTGACCTACCGTCGGCTAGTGGGGTTTCCCCCTAACCAGGACTCTCCCACCAGCGGGGCAACGCCCCAGCCGGAACAAGCTCTAAGCTCCCGACCGGTCTCCCGGGATATGTGGTAGTGTAGTGCATGTTAGTGTGTGTGTGTAAGGGGAGAGGATAGGACAAGGAATGGGAAGGACAGATCGCTCGCGGTCCGTGGCCCGTTTTATTAGGGTACTGCTCCGGCATTCGCCTGGTGCTGATCGGAGAAACCACGGAAAACTACCGATCAGAGCAGTCGACCGCTAGAATTCTCCTTCAGACAGCGACGGAATTCGACCTAGCTGAAAAGCTAGTGTCGAAAATCCTGCCGCCGTCAGGACTCGAACCTAGGACCTCCCGGTTAGAGGCGCTGCAATTATACTCGAACTGAAGCACCGGGAGTGGTGGCTCAGGGCGTCTACTGATGTGGCTGCAGTGGGTCTCACTGAGAAGTCTTAGCGTAGTGTCACTCCCGACGGGGTGGCAAGATTTTCGACTCTAGCTAGAGAGCTGGGTTGGATTCAGTCGCTGTCTGGAGGATAATTCTGGCGGCCGGCTGCTCTGACCGTTCGTTATCAGTGGTTTCTCTCACCAACACCAGACGAATGCCGGAGTAGTACCCTAACAAACGGGCCACGAACCGCGCACGATCTTTATTCCCTCTTCCTTGCTTTATCGTCACTCCTTACACACACACACACACACACACACACACGCGTACACTAACATGCACTACACTACCACATATGCCGGAAGACCGCTTGTCCCGGCTGGGGCGGAGCCCAGCTGATGGTAGATGCCTCGTTAGAGAAAACCCCGCTAGCCAACGCTAGGTCGGTGTCGGATCTCACCGTCCAGCGGGAGATCACCGCCACCGCCCGATGAAAAACATGCACTACTAACGAGACTAATGACGTTAGCAGTTGGTGCGCAAGGAACCTCTAGTGAATGAATCTAGGTGTAAAACGGGTTCACTACATTTACGGGACTAATGATCTAGGCATTTGACGCGCACTAATCAATCAATCACAAACATCTGCAATGGTTTCCTCTTTGTGCAGCACGGCAACCTACGCCTGTCGAGTGTGGAGATAAGGGTACAGGAGTTTTTGGAGAGGTTCAAAGTGTCCGAGAAGCGCAAGTTGGAGATCCGGCTCAACCACTTGCAGGTGCGTTCCACTCCCGCCATCTTGTGCTCTGCGTTATCGGATTCGGTGGTCTAAGAGTCACCCGATGAATACCTTCTTTCTCCGCTAGATGGTGAAAGGAGCATAATTTGCGTGGTCAGATATCGTAATTTGCGTGGTCGTATATAAAAATTAAAATTAAAAATATAAAAATAATATTTTAAAAATTAAAAATATAAATAAAAAAATTATAAATTAAAAATATAAATAAAAAAATTATAAATTAAAAATATAAATAAAAAAATTATAAATTAAAAATATAAATAACAAAATTTTAAAAATAAAAAATATAAATAATAAAATTTTAAAAATAAAAAATATAAATAGTAAAATTTTAAAAATTAAAAATATAAATAATGAAATTTTAAAAATTAAAAATATAAATAATAAAATTTTAAAAATAAAAAATATAAATAATAAAATTTTAAAAATAAAAAATATAAATAATAAAATTTTAAAAATAAAAAATATAAATAATAAAACTTTAAAAATTAAAAATATAAATAATAAAATTTTAAAAATTAAAAATATAAATAATAAAATTTTAAAAATTAAAAATATAAATAATAAAAATTTTAAAAACAAAAAATAATGAAAAGATAGAAAGTAAAAATGAAAAATTAAACCGTTTTGGGTTGGTGCGTGTGTGTGGCAGAACTACCGGCGCTCGTACGTGAACAAGGCGTTCGAGCCGGACATGGGCGCGCAGCTGCTAGTGACGGAGAAGGGGCTGCGGCCCGTGGGGGTGCAGCGGCTGCTGGAGCAGCGCGAGATCGAGCGCGCGGCGCGGAACGTGGTGCACGCCCTGCAGCGCCAGGAGGGCACCGAGACGGACGAAGTCAGCTTCGCGCTCGCCGACATGCAGAACTTCAGGCACGCCCCCCCTCCTCCAGGCCTCGCTCTCACTCTATCCCGCTCTCTCTCGCTTTCGTGCGATCTCTCTCTATCTCGCTCTCTGGCGCGCGATCTCTCCCTCCCGCTCTCTCTCTCGCACGCAATCTCTCCCTCCCGCTCTCTCTCTCACGCGCTCTCTCTATCTCGCTCTCTCGCGCGCGCAATCTCTACCTCTCGCTCTCTCCCGCTTTCGTACGATCTCTGTCCCGCTCTCCCTCTCTCTCTCGCAATCTCTCCCTCCCGCTCTCTCTCTCTCTCGCACGCAATCTCTCCCTCCCGCTCTCTCTCTCTCTCTCGCACGCAATCTCTCCCTCCCGCTGTCTCTCTCTCTCTCTCGCTCTCTCTCTCGCGCGCTCTCTCTATCTCGCTCTCTCACGCGCGATCTCTCCCTCTCGCTCTGTCTCTCTCGCGCGCGCTCTCTCTCGCCCGCTCTCACTCGCTCTCTGTCTCACTGTTTCTCTCACTCTCGCTCTCGCTCTCTCTCTCCATAAGGGCTCCTTATCACGTAAACACTGCCGCCAGCCACCGTTCACTGTGACTGGTAGCACAGCATTGGTTTAAATGGAGGTCATCCCACGTGTGGCCGATTCGCGCTGCTGTGCCTTCCTGCGGCTGACGCTCGCCACAAGCAGCTCGAGTCAGCGCCCTGGCCACCGCTAGCAAAGCATTGGTTTAAATGGAGGTCTTCCCACGTGTGGCCGATTCGCGCTGCTGTGTCTTACGGTGGCTGACGCTCGCCACAAGCAGCCCGAGTCGATGTCCGACCCACCGCTAGGAATGCATTATTTTAAATGGAGGTCTTCCCACGTGTGGCCGATTCGCGCTGCTGTGTCTTCCTGCGGCTGACGCTCGCCACAAGCAGCCTGAGTCGATGTCCGGCTCACCGCTAGGAATGCATTATTTTAAATGGAGGTCTTTCCACTGGGACAATGCCGTATACCTGCTTCCTCCTTCGTTCGTCGTCACACATGCGCCACACTCACCCTCCCTCTTTCAAGCGCAGCGGCTTGCGGCGGTGCCTTCCTGGAAAGGGCTCTACCTTTTCTCGGTGGCTCGCAACAGTGTCTACGTGTGAAGGGGCCCTAAGGCTAGTCGCAAAATGAGACGCAGGTCCGTGACGTGTCGCATGGTGACTCGGGGTAAGTTGCTGCGAGCCACTGCCTATTGGATGCGCTTCCAATAAGCCTAGTGGTTCGCAGAAACTCACCATTAGTCACCCTGCTACACGTCACGGACCTGCGTCTCATTTTGCGACTAGCCTTACACACACGCGTAAAGTCTGTGTCATTTCTCTCTATATTGGCCTCTGTGTTGAATGAGAGATCTTGTATATGCTGTTCTCTTATGTTGGGTCACCTCCGTATCTGCCTCTTCTTCTTTTCTTCTGCCTGTGTTTCATCGCTTTTCCTTCTATTCTCTCTTTTATTTGTTTTGCTCTTCCCTTCTTCTTCATCTTTTTCTCATCTCTCTCTCTCTTTCCCTCTATCTCTCTCACTCCTCTCCCTCAGATACACACGCTCATTTTGTCTCCCTTTCTCATCACTCTCTATTGAGCTTCAACCTAACTGTTCAGTTCCTTCTCTGTCTGCTGTCTATCTGTGTCTTCACCTTTTCTTGTGCCTGTTTCATCTCTTTTCCTTCTCTTCTCTTTCCTTTTTTTTGCTCTTTCGTTCTTCTTAATTTTTTCCTCTCTTTCATATACACACGTACACTCTCTTTTTCTCTCTGTCTCTTCATTCTGTATTGTGCTTTGCCCTCTGTTTTGTGGCTTCTCTGCATTTTCCATGTCGTCCTCTTCTCGAGGCCGAGATTGCCACGGATTCATGTACACTATTGCTTGCTCAAAGACCCTTGTGAACGGCGCGATATCGCAGGCGTGTGTTCGAGTACAAGGTGATCATGTCGGAAGTTAGGAGAGAAATATCGACACCTACCACACAGATACTAAAATATTTATAATATAAAAAAGGAGCTTTAAGCACAGGTCAATGTACGTCAGTCAAAATGACTGCCTCAAATTATTATTTTTTATTTTGAGAAACCTTTGTCGTAATTCAAGTCTTACATTTTAGAGAAATGAAACATTTTTTAAAATAAATCATGTGTATATAATAGCAAAATCGGTCTGCAGTGCATACACAGGTGCGCATCACCTTTAATCATGCGCTGAAGGTCCAGATTTCTCTTCATTGCCGTACGCTCAACTGTGCTCAAAGTATGTATCTCTAAAAAGACGGCAATGCTATCGTACCTACAACGTCGGCGAGCAGTCAAAATGACTGCTTCAAATAATTATTTTTAATTTTGAGAAACCTTTGTTGCAATTGAAAGAAATGGAACATTTTTTAAAATAAATCATGTGTATATACGGTAATAACAGCAAAATCGGTCTGCTGTGCATGCACAGGTGCGCATCTCCTTCAATCATGCGCTGAAGGTCGAGGTTGGTGTTGATTGTAGTAAGCGAAATTCACGCTTCCCTAAAGACAGATTCCGACCACCACAAATCAGCAGGAAATTGACCTCATGATATATCCTCCATCGAATAATCATATCAACGATCATCCTCTGTAATTTCAATTTTCTTTCAAAAATAATTAAAATTTTTCAACATAAACCAAAAACATTGAACGCACCCATTCAGGGCACTCACAGTTAGGTAATATACCAAACGTTATGTATGTTTCTATTCACAACCCTGAAAAACATGTATGTATGTATGTTGAACAGGAAGAAAATAAATTTAAAAAAAAATTGTAGTGAGCTAAACTGCGCTCGAAGTCTGCCATGAAGGGCGCGCTGTGGCAGGCGTGACTTCGTGCGCAAGGCGATCGTGCCGGACGACGCGTGCCGCGTGTCGCTGGGTGCAGCCCGCAATGCGGCCAGTGCCGTGGCCGGGGCGGCGGGCGTGGGCGTGGGCGTGGCGTCGCCCTCCCTCACCGAGTACGGCGGGCCCGCGCTGGGCGGGCGCGGGGCGGCGCGCGGCGGACGCGTGGGCTTCGCCACGCCCATCCAGACGCTCGATGACATCACCCCTCCCAGAGGGTGAGTCCGCCGTCGCCTGGGGGGGCGGTGCCCCGCTGGTGGGAGATACCTGGTTGGGTTTGATTCATTGATTGATTGATTCATGTTTCCGGGCGCGTCAACGGCTCTGGTCATTAGTCCCGTTAGTGTAGTGCATGTTTTTTCTCCCTCGGGAGATGGCGGTGATCTTCCGCCGTTGGATGGCGAGATCCGGCGCCGACCTACCGTCGGCTAGTGGGGTTTTCCCCTAACCAGGACTCTCGCACCAGCGAGGCACCGCCCGAGTCGGGACAAGCTCTAAGCTCCCGACCGGTCTCCCGAAATAAATACTAGTGTAGTGCGTGTTAGTGTAAGTGTGTGCGTGTAAGGGGAGAGGATGGGACAAGGAAGAGGAAGGACAGATCGCGCGCGGTCCGTGGCCCGTTTGATAGGGTACTGCTCCGGCATTTGCCTGGTGTTGATCGGAGAAACCATGAAAAACTACCGATGAGAGCAGCCGGGCGCTAGAATTCTCCTCCAGACAGCGACTGAATTCGACCTAGCTGAAAAGCTAGTGTCGAAAATCCTGCCGCCGTCAGGACTCGATCCTAGGAGCTCCCGGTCAGAGGCGCTGCAGTGACATCCTGGTTGGGGAAAACCCCGTAGGCCGACGGTAGGTCGGCGCCAGATTCGTCATCCAGCGTGGGAAGATTGTAAAAGTTGGGGCTGTACTAACGTTGCAGCTCCCTATTGGATTCTGCCTTCCCTCCCCCTTTTTCGGCGTGACCTTAGGACAGTACGTTAGAAACATCAAAGTATAATGCGTGTGTATACGTTGATTGATTTAACGTGGCGCCTCAAGGTCACAAAGTGGAAGCAGAGGGGGACACTGTCATCCAATCAGTAGTCTCAGTCCACACATTTAAATTGAAATGTTGAAAATTGCTTGTACTACATTGACTTCGTTTGAAGCATTCGTGTCCATCTGGGAGATGACAAATAGGAGACTCTCACTTTCATCATTTTTTTTTTCTTCCGGGTGCTTTTTCCAGCTTCAGGGGATGTTCATTTCGACTATACGCGCCGAGTACCCACCATGTCCCTCCTGGGGACACATATGAACTTTTACACTAGACACATACTGATGGGCTTCGCGGTCTGTGGTCACCAGACTCACAAGTCGGAAGACATATGTCGGTCAGCAGACTCAGAAGTCGGAAGACACAACACACATACATGAAAGACAAGCGACAAACAACCACGCCCACTGCGGGACTGGAACCCGCGACCCTTCTGACCGAAACGCTGAGTCCACACACGCTCTAACTACCTCGGCCATCCAGGTCGGCATACATTCATCATTATTAGTCCCGAGAAAACAAACGTTAGAGATATACTTTTGCGATCATTTAACGCTGAATTGTTCATCAAATATAGAAATACAGAAAAAAACGATGAAAACAACAGTAAAGATTTCAAAAGTACAAGCATTTAGTTTTTCACTGTCTTTATTCTGGAGCTGGCACCGGGAACATATAAGCTAGACCAAGATTTCTGAACATGGTTTCATCAATCCCGTAGGGGTCGATAAAATATAAGGGGGGTCTATGATGATTAAGGGTTCGAAAACCAAATATGCTGTCATACTTCGATTTATTTATAATGGCACCTCAAGGTCAAGTACGAAAAAGGGAGAGGAAAGGCACCCTCCATTAGGGAGCTTCAACGTTACTACAGTGTTGACAAAGCGAACGTCTTCAACGGGGCTGGTGGCCGCAGCCATGTGCTTAGCACAAGTGCAGATAGCAACACAGCATAACTTGACATTGAGGTGCCATTATAAGTAAATCGAAGTGTGTGTGACAGTGTTTGTGTCATATACAGGGTGAGTCACGTAACTTTAGCACCTCCTGTAACTTTTGAACGGTTGAAGATATTGAAATACAGTTTTCATTTAAAGTGCATGAGAAAAATAGGGCTAACTGATACGTGTATTTATTTCTATTTTATCACTTGTATTTTTACGAGATATTTGAGGTAACTTTGTTTTTTCAAATGGAACTATACATATTTTTTCAGTCTATCATAAAGACGAATCCAATGATATACATATTGTCATATGTTAGATAAGGATTTTTTGAGAAATTTTGATTCTTTTGCGACCAGTTCTTAACGGATATTTTGAATGTAACAGACCGCCAGAGAAGGTCACGCAGCGCTCCACCAGCAAGCGCTTTCCCCTCCACGACCCTTCTCGCTTCTTCGGCCAGCGAGAATGATTCTAGTGATTATTCTAGTCTCTAGTGATTACCTTTATTTACTATTGTTTACTATATTTTGGAAATATATTTTTATTTTAGTGATTAATTATTATCTTAATGGATGTTTCTATCCCTGTGTTATTATTCTACGCTTATTATTATTGTTTGCTCAGTATATGCAATATTCTTTATCTTATTATTAGTCTGTATTTATTCTTATTATGTTTTGTTTCAAGATCCCATTAATATCCTGTGATATAAAACCCCATTAACTG
>BLKR01005973.1:0-37456 GCA_011170035.1 Teleogryllus occipitalis | reverse complement strand
CTTCTTCTTCTTCCCTCCTCCTCCTACTTTCAATCCCCTTCAGTTCTTTCCTCTTCTTCTTTTCCTACTCCTCTTACGTTCGCTCCTTCAGCTCTTTCTTTGTTTGCTTTTCTTTTCATCTGTTTTCTCTCCATCACCTCCATCAGCACTTTCTTTTTCTTCATCTTATCCTCTCCTCTTATCCCTCTCCCGCCTTATTTCCCTTCACCACCTCCTCTTCCTCCCTTCTCTTCTTGCCCTTTCCATCCTTCCCCTTCTTTCTCTGTACCTCCTTGCGTTCGCTCCTCCACTCCTTTCTTCTTTTTCTTTTCTTATTCTCAACTCTTTTTCCCATCCGCCTCCATCCGCATTTTTTTCTTCCTCTTCTCCACTCCTCCACTAGGAGCGGCGGCTCAGTGCATTAACTGATGTTACTGCAGCGCCTCTGGCCGGGAGGTCGTAGTTTGAGTCCCGGCGGTGGCAGAATTTTCGACAATAGCTTTTGAGCTAGGTCGTATTCAGCCGTTGTCTGGAGGAGAATTCTAACGGCCGGCTGCTCTGATCGGTAGTTTTCCGTGTTTTTCTCCGATCAACATCAGACGAATGCCGGAACAGTACTCTAACAAACGGGCCACGGCGCGCGATCTTTCCTTCCTTTCCCTGTCTCTCCAAAATACTGTGGAGATGGCAACCAACTACCCATCGAAAAAGAGGAAGATCTAGACTTACATGGGGAGAAGGAGTAGAAGAGGCAATGATGAAAAGAGGATTGAGTAATGAAGACTACACCGATAGAAAGATAAGGAGGCTGGGATGCGAGGGACACCCTAGGGTGTAATATAACTCGCCATACTACTACTACTATAGAACGATTTTCCTAAGGGTGAGCCAAAGTGTCAGCTAGTGCTAGCAACATAACTGGAGGTTCTGTGGTCGTTGTGCGTTCAAGCCCACAAATGGCTTCGACGCTTCCTTTTGTGATGCCCTCATTCCATGAAAATATATTGCGCTTTGAGAAATAATTGAAATTAGGAAGTGCAGTGTTATGTGCTCTTCTGTAAAAAATTATTTTTTCTATTAATATTACATTGAATTAACTTTTTGTGTGATAAATATTATGTCTATTTTAAAACCGAGATGCGTACTGGTGCACGTGTTTCCGTCTATTCTGCTGTTGTGTGGCGAGCTGTGATTGAGAGATTTCTATTTACATTCGTGGCAGTTTGCTTTTATTGATTGTGAGAGCAAGTTAAGAGATTTTCCACATACGTAATTAAATTTAAATATTTCCCGGACTCGTGTACGTGCATATACCTCTGCGAAACTCTCTGACTCTGCAAAGGGATGTTTTATCAGGAGCCATAACCTAACACTGCGAAGAGGCATGGCTGAACAGCTGTCGCGGCGGAGGGATACTTCTCTGAATGACATGTGATGTTTCTCTTGTTACGCGAACTGTCACTTTGGCTCATCGATAGGAAACTCCTTCTATACTACGATTAGTAATGTCAGCTGGTGAAATACGATGTATTATGAATCAAAATTGAGGAATATCTTACAAAATCCAAACAAGTCCAAAATTCCATGCTTTGAGATAATTCACCAAGGTATTCCCTACAACTGGCACTATCTGCTGGAACATTTTCTTTCAGCAAGAGCGTAACACATTCAAAGATATAAGGCGGGAATAATGATAAATGTCCACGTCTACGCTATGAAGATTTTGGAGCCTCTTGAAAAATATCAAATTAGGCCTAGTTTGGTTCTTGCATAAAAACAACAAACTAGTAAATGTGCTAATTTTCCATAGTGGCCTCGAGCTTATTTTAGATAATTTACTTTCACTGTTTGATGTTTTCAACACGATGCAAAATAAGTTTTACAAAATAAAGGTGAGGGTCTCATAGCTGTTATTCCCTGCTTATTTGTTTGAAAATTAATAATATTTTAAATATTTTAAATAATTAGTCTTAGAACTTAGAATAGATTTTGAATGTTTTAACCTGTATATTTTAATCTTTCACTTCTTACATTCAGGTACTACTCGCGCAACCTTTCTTGAACGATGGATTGAAGAAATGTGGGCTAAGTGGGGGTATTATTTAGAGTATTTACAGTAATGTCAACTTCTGGAAAATCAAAGTCAAACCTGCTATTTGTGTGGCCAAGTCACCGCTCTGGGTAGGCAACAGCAGGGACACTAGATAGGATATTTAGGTGCCTCCCTTGAAGGCCCTGGATATGCCTCAGCCATTTCTTTAGATAATGGTACTGAAGCTGAACAAAAGTTTTTGACTATTAAAACAACTAGCTTTGACTAGCTTGTGTTTGGCGCCATCGAAGTTTTAATGCTTGGAATGTTCTCATCAGTGCTCGCTGCGAGATTTTGCCTTCAACTGTTTGTTGCTCAAGGGAGGGGGAAGCATGGTCATCGTTCAACAAAAGTTGTGCGAGTAGTACATGAGTGAGACATTTTATAATACTTTTATAAAGCCTTTACACAATGTTTAAACTACGTAAATTTTGTCACTTGGATATTATATCGTGTTTTTCTATATTTTTCTATATCTTTTCTAATAACATGATGTAAGTAAGTTAAGAAACGTTACAATTCGCCTAAACTAAATGATTGCCATTAAAAACAGAGGATACTAATATAAATATTACCGACAATCAGATAGTTTGCTTCTTCAAGTTCTTCCAAATATAACAAACTTCGATTAAATGTTCTCGGCCCCGTTCCTTGTTCGCAGTGCCCATGCCCATGCTGGCGCCGACAGTCTGCCCCGGCGCGAGCGAGGCGGAGCGGGTGCCCTTGGCTGTTCTGGTGGACTACGACGCGCCCACAGGCAACCTGCTGGACTTCGACTAGGGGCCCACGAGCATCGTGTTGGGTTTCGGAAAGGTTCCAGCAAGATATCTGCACACCTTCGTGAAGGGGATCATAGGCAACCTGCTGGACTTCGACTAGGGGCCCACGAGCGCCGTGTAGGGTTTCGGAAAGGTTCCAGCAAGGGATCTGCACACCTTCGTGAAGGGGATCATAGGCAACCTGCTGGACTTCGACTAGGGGCCCACGAGCGCCGTGTAGGGTTTCGGAAAGGTTCCAGCAAGGGATCTGCACACCTTCGTGAAGGGGATCATAGGCAACCTGCTGGACTTCGACTAGGGGCCCACGAGCGCCGTGTAGGGTTTCGGAAAGGTTCCAGCAAGGGATCTGCACACCTTCGTCAAGGGGATCATAGGCAACCTGCTGGACTTCGACTAGGGGCCCACGAGCGCCGTGTAGGGTTTCGGAAAGGTTCCAGGAAGGGATCTGCACACCTTCGTGAAGGGGATCATAGGCAACCTGCTGGACTTCGACTAGGGGCCCACGAGCGCCGTGTAGGGTTTCGGAAAGGTTCCAGGAAGGGATCTGCACACCTTCGTGAAGGAGATCATAGGCAATTTGCTAGAATTTGACTAGATGCCCGTGAGCGACGCGCTGGGTTTGAAATAGGTGCAAGTAAACATCGAGCTAGGTTTGGGTTACATGCCCAAGATCATTGCGTTTGGCTACAAAAACGTGCCCAGAGAGAGTTTGCTGGACTTTGACTAGATGTCCATGAGCGTCGTGCCGGTTTTCAAATAGGTGCAAATGAATATCGAGCTAGGTTTGGGTTAGATGCCCAAGATCAATGCGTTTGGTTTTGAGATGCCCAGAGAAAATTTGCTGGGCTTTCAATTACGTGCTCACAAGCATCCTTTTAGGATTCAAAAAGGAATCAGAAATCTGTCCATCGGCATGTGTCGTCGTGCCCACAGGCAATCTGAAGGACTTCTACTTGGTGCTCTCAAGCGTCGTCTACAAAGAATCTGTAGGGCTTCGACGAGATGCCCAGCGACAATTTTCTGGCATTAGATCAGGTAATCAACAGCATCATGTCGGCTTTCAGAGAATGTGTCCGCAAGGGAACAGCGTAACTTCGTCAAGGGGCCCTCCGAAAATTTGCTGGACTTCGATTAGGTTCCAATCAGCAACGTGATGATATTGAACGAAGTTCCACCAACATCAAGCTAGGTTTGGACTGGGAGTTGAAGATAAATGTGCTCGTTTAAGAGAAGGTTCCCACAAGGAACCTGCTGGGCTTGGGCAATACGTCTAGAGGGAACGTTATCTAGATGTGCATGAACATCGATTTGGGTTTGACCTAGGTTTGGTCAGGTTTGACCAGGTCTCCAGGTAGCTAGGTTTGGACTGGGTGCCCAAGATTGTTTGGTTAAGAGACCGTGTTCACAAGGAACCTGCTAGACTTCAACAATACGCTCAGAGGCAATTTGCTGGACGTTGTCAAGGTGTGCATAAACATTGTTTTGGGTTTGACCTAGGTGCACAGCAACATTGAGCCAGGTTTGGTCGGGGTCTCAAAGATCAATGAGCTGGGATACATGAAGGTGCCTACAAGGAAACTACCGGACTTTGACGATACGCTCAGAGACAATGGACTTCGTCTAGGTGTGCACTAACATCGTTCTGGGTTTGAACTAGGTGCTCACAAACATCGAAATAGATTTGGACTGTGTGCGCATGTTCAGCGTGTTGGGCTACAAGAAGGTACTCACAAAAAATGGCTGATCACCGACGAGTTAGCCACGGACGATTTATTGAGATTCGCCTTGATAGCCACAAACAACTTATGGGACGTGATTGGGTGCCCAAGGGCATTCTGCTAGAATCTTCTAGACTTTCTAGGACCTGCTCGACATCTACAATGTACCTGCGAGCACCCTGTCGGACATCTAAATATTCTCGGCCATGCTGCTGGACTACGAGTTTGCGTCCATTGGTATCTTAGTGAACTCGTATGAGTGTTTACGTTCATCCCGCTGTAGTTCCGGATGCCTGAAGACGAAAAGGACTTCTAGTAAGTAGCCACGCGCATTATGATGCAGAACGTCTCTCAGGTGGCCATTGTGTATAATTTTGTAGATAATAAGGTCTCATTTTAGTGAACACTCTGAATTTTACAAAATTACAATGTAATCAAAAATCAAATTTTACAAATGTCGAGTGGATACACAAATCTTCGCATGAATATTTAGTGTAACAAATAAGCGTTGTCATTTAAAATATAATATTATCTTCTAGATTTTGCTATTCGTTCATTGTGTTGCAGGTGTGCATTATGCCTGACGAATATTATGGGTTTCTGCAGTGGCACATCAGCCCAAGAGATGGGTGGATTTTCCCATTCTCTGGGAAAAGCTTATTATGACGTTTTCTAATATAAATTTCCGTAAACATATGTTTTGTTTATCCAGAAGAAATATGTAAAACACAATAATAAATTAAGAATGGTTACATTTCACCATTATCACCTCTCCAAAAATATATTTAATTTAGTAATTATTTTGTAGTTATTTTTATTGTCCGACACCGTAGTATATTATGCGACGTTTATAATGTTATGATTCATTTATTTTTATTTTATTTTACGTCAAGAACAGTTAAAAACTGTGGGTGACGTGCTACGAGGAGAAGTGAATTCTGTGCACGTTTTCATTCTTCTGAGATCTCTACCCTAAGCCATAAACTACTTGAATTTTCAATACAGAAAGAAATGAGCATTTTTTGCATGGATTGTTAACAAAATATTCGCTCCCATTTAATAAAATCTATTTGCAAGAGTAAATCAGCTATAAATTTGGGCTCTTATCCCTCTTTATGTCCTTTGTGAAGGAATAATACTTCCAGTCGCGACAATATGGAGAACATTAATTTAAATAACTATATTTCCCACTGAATTGTAGACGACGTCCACAGATAATTAAGTTACATTTATGTCCAGAAGCAAAACAAGAGGCCATCTCAGCATTTGCTCAAAGGCTTTATTGCGTAATTACAAGTTTGAAAAACGAGCGACGTTACGAATTAGTTTTCAAAGTTCGCCGAAAACCAAATGACATATGAGTGGTTACATTATAATTCGAACATATAACCAATACTTTTGAAGCTTTTTTTGACTCCCGTCTCACCACCCACACCCCACTACAGCCAAAAACGTGTGTTTTTTATTTAAATATTTTCGTCAACTTAACATCATTTTATCTGATTGAAAACATGAAAAATAAGGAAATAATTTTTACTGTGAGAAACACAGTTTTTGATATTTTCCCACAGCCAAATTTAAACGCAAAATAATATTTTTGAAGAAATAACAAAAAATAATGTTACGATTCTACATTGTGAATTAAAACTCAGGTATTATTTTAACAAAAACGTTTATTTTGTTTCTTAACACAATCACTGAAAACACTTGATTATTCTTTACCCGCCACACTTCTCTTGATTATTTATTTACACTACACATCTCTTGATTATTTATTTACACTACACTTCTCTTGATTATTTATTTACACTGTTCACTTCTCTTACATTGTCGCACAGTCCTAAGCACTGGCCACAGTCCTCTGCGCTGACCTCAGTTCGATGCACTGACCACGGTTCACGTCACTGAGCACAATCACTGCACTGCTATTCACCGCGATGCACACACTTCACAGCTCAGCTTCCACTTCACACATAAGACTGACTCGCGGTTGCGGCCGCCGCGTATTTACACTCGGAGAGTGCCGTCGAGAATCTTCTGGGCTTTGCGATACGTCCCGCGAACCCTCTGGGACAATCTAAGGGGGGCCGGCCGATGACGCAATCCGCGCATACAGGTAGTTCGTGGTGGTGCCGGCAGATGACGCAATATTCGTTACAATAATTTTTACTGTCTTATAACCCTAGAACAGCCTCGAAAATATCTCAAAAGTTCCATTTCAAACACCAATCGTTGTGTTTTATTTTCAATTTTTTTTCGACTGCTGGGATGTAGTTAAAAAATAACAATTTTTATCATTTTCCCGCCTTTCAATCACATTGATTTAAATACATTTGAAAATGACTGAAACAGTTCTGTGCATTTATTTTAGCGTTTATTATACATTTGTAGACCAGGAAATTTGTTCCCAATGATTTAGAAACATTAAAATATTAGTTTACCGACGTTATTATTATTTCATCCCCAGGGGTGGTGTAAAAACAGAATGAACACACAAAAGCCTTTGTTTGGCCCGCTCCATTTGCAAAATACTGTTAACTACTAACATTATTGTTTCGCCCATATGTCTTGATTACGACTGCAATAAAAAAGGGTTGTTGACAGTATGCAAGTGAGAATACTACTTCTGATTCTCATTTGTAAGCGCGTTTCTTTGACCACTCACAGCCAATACCCTCCGTCATTTCCATTCTAGATTGGTCTCTCTTCTTTCGAGGAAACTAACCGAAACTAATTTACGTCTGGACGATAATAGCAAAGTATTTTTTTAATGGCTCAGTTTGTAATGGTTTGAGCTTCGCGGTTCTCTCACTTGCGTTGCTCTCGTTAACATTGGCGAATGCCCATCTCGATCGGGTTTTTGTCCAGTTTCCCTGATCCATGGAGCGAATGCTGAGGTGGCCCCTTGATTTGCTTCTGGACGTAAATGTAGCTTCACTATGCGCACGTTTCGTTGAGCTTTCCTTTTGCTTGTAGTGGTAGTAGAGCTAAGGGTGAGTTTCTATTTTGTTAACAATACAGAAAAATCAAGACTGTTCGTTTCTTTACCGTTAAAAATAAGTTTTCTATAATTTGGCAACGAAAATATCTAGTTTTTGGAATATTAATCTCTCACTTTTTTAAATTTGTTGTTGTTATTATTATTATTATTATTATTATTATTATTATTATTATTATTAATCTTTCAAATATTAATAGTTAAATTGTTGGGAAGGGATTCTGAAACTCAAGAAAGCGTGCGTAGATGATTTTCTCTCCCATACGTCACATACATTTTTTGACTGTTTTTGACTAAATAAATAAATGCTCAATGATTGTTATGTAAAGCGATTTGAATTTCATAGGAAATGTTCTATTTCGTGCTTTTTATTTATTAATTGTTAAAGATTTCGGGTGTGTCAACTAACGGAGGTCACTATTCCCGTAATTGTAGTGCATGTTTTTCATCGGGAGATGGTGGTGATCTTCCCTCGATGGATGGCGAGATCCGGCGCCGACTTACCAGCGACTAGCGGGGTTTTCCTTACCAGATGCCTCACATCAACGGGGCACTGCCCCAGCAGGGACAATCTCTAAGCTCCCGACCGGTCTCACTATGTGGTAGTGTAGTGCATGTGAGTGTGTGTGTGTAAGTAAGGGGTGAGGATAAAGAAGAGGTAGGAAAGATCGCGCGCAGTCTGTGGCCCGTTTGTTAGGGTACTGCTTCGGCATTCGCCTGGTGTTGATCCGAGAAACCACGGAAAATTACCGATCAGAGCAGCCAGCCGCTAGAATTCTCTTCCAGACCTGAAAAGCTGGTGTCGAAAATCCTGCCGTCGTCAGGACTCGAATCTAGGACAATCCCGGTCAGAGGCACTGCAGTGACATCAGTTGATGCACTGAGACACCTCTCCCGGAACATTTTTTATAAAACTCCTCATTTTAACGTGAGGAAAAAGAGTGAAGCCATATCCCATTGTCTGCTGACACCCACTATACTCCAATTAAAAATCGAAGTCCTTTCAAATAATGAGCTGGCAGCAGAGGGAGCACTCATATGAAATCGCGGGCTCTGTTACCGCTTACAGTTTTAGTATTACAGCTTCCATTTGAATGACAATGTCCCCTTTCTTTTCAGTTCGTGACCCTGAAAGGACTTCGTGTTTTAATCGAAGTAAACTATTGTTCAAAGGCTACACCATTGGTTCGTAATATTATGCGGAAGCGAATGTGTACACTAGCGCTCCTCGACGGGTCAACAACCACAAATCGGAAGATGTGGCTGTGCATCATTTGACATCACTGCAGCGCCTCTGACCGAGAGGTCCTCTGACGCCGGCAGGATTTTCGATACTAGCTTTTCAACTATGTCGAATTCAGTCACTGTCTGGAGGAGAATTCTAGCGGCCGGCTGCTCTGATCGGTAGTTTTCCGTGGTTTCTCCGATCAACACCAGGCGAATGCCAGAGCAGTACCCTAACAAACGGGCCACGGACCGCGCGCGATCTTTCCTTCCTCTTCCTTGTCCTATACTCTCCCCTTACACACACATGCACTACACTACCACACATGCCGGAAGACCGGTCGGGATCTTGTCCCGGCTGGGGCGATGCCCCGCTGGTGGGAGATGCCTTGTTGAGGAAAACCTCGCTAGTCGACAGTACGTCGGCGCCATCCAGCGAGGAAGATCACCGTCACCTCCCGATAAATATGCACGCACTACACTTACGGGACTAATGACTTCAGTAGTTGACACGCCCAGAATCACTAAGCAACCAACAATCACAACAAACTAAACGACAGTAGATGTACCGTCTGGTATTCGAATACCGTAACAACATAAGCGTTTGGTCTTGGATGAAAATACAGAGATATAATTGTCAATTTATTTCGCGTTTTTTGTTTATTTCAAATTCATAAAAACAAATGGAACAAGTATACATGACTTTAAGTGATACTTCAAACCTGAAGAATCTATCATTTGTATCAAGGTATCTTCAAAACCATTATCTTCAGTGTGCTTGCGAAAAAGATGTGAACAGGTCGTCTGAAACGAAAATATATAAATGTTAGATAAATTTCTAAATGGCTTTCAATATTTTCTCATTTTATATGGCTACTTTGATGTTTTTTTATATATTTTTGGGTAAACCCATAGTGTGATGTTACCTTGGGGTGTGTGAAAATCATCACCAAGTTAAAAAACATATGGGAACGCAAGTACGCATTTTGTTTGTTAATGGTGAGATGGAGTTTTAAGGGACTGTAATTTAAAGTTTTATTAAAAACCAGTCTCAAAGTTGAAATCAGAAAAGTTCTAGCTACAAGATGGCGTCCACTTACGTACTACAAGCCTGGAGAAAATGGGAACTTGAATGAAAATCACTACAAAATATTTTAAATAGATGGATTAATATTATAAATTAAGTTTTTTTTAATTTAAAAAAGGGTGTATTGAATTGTTTTTAAGAAAACAGACCTTCAAATGAGAATTAAAACTGAAATATTAGTAGTAAAAAAAGTCCTACCCAATGTTAATCATTGTTTACCCATCAAACACTAATGAGACTTGAATGTTTTGCACGAATGGCATCAATGTTACTAATTTTCGGTATCAGGTCATTTTGCATGTTCTATTTATTCACATATTTCATTCTATGTAAAATAAAGATAAAATACTCATTTACAAAGATGAGAGTTGGATGGCATCAGATACTGCAAGACTTTGTGCGGACAATGCATAATATTGTTTTTGAACATGCAGTTAAAAATTTGTCACATCTTTGCAATTTAAAGCAAATTTGAAGACATAGTTTCTGATTGAATGACTTTGGAATTAATATTGTTAAGGGTAAAATTTCTGATTCATTTTTAGCTATGTTTAAAAGTATTTCAGTTTTCGGTAAGTGAAGTTCAAAAGTAAATATTCAATTTTATCTTCCACATCTCCAGTTGAGACTCGCAGAGAAGTATTCAAGATCACAGAACGACATGAGATGTTCGTTCCGAGCGCATAAAATATTGTTTTTATTACCATCTAACTCAAGAACCATGATTCATACAGAAATGTAGTTGGTCTCATATCAAAATTTGACTTCCCTTGTCATTTCGTCCGCTGGATGCTGTTCTTCAATTATAGAAACGTTTCTCACTTGGTGAAAAATTTAGGGACATCAAAAGGTAGAAGTAAACACTTCGCTATCAATTATAATTAATTTCTGCGAAATTAAACCATCAATATCAATTACACAATAACCATCAAAATTATAAGAGTTTTAAGAGTAACGGGTAAAAAGCTAATTTTTCTAAGATCACTACAATTGAAGTTATCGTTGAGTAAACATGTTAAATATTTGCGCGTTAGACAGGTTTCACGAGCCAAATGACCCTGAGCCTCATGAATTGGCAACATATCTTGTGTTACAAAGAGAGAGTATGTAAAATTGTGTTAAATAGAAAGAGAGGGCAATACTCCATAAGGCTCCGTACTGCAATCAAATTCTTGAATGCACATTAGAGGTAGAAACTTTTCGTGTTGAGCAAATGGATCAAGGGGGAACTCACCTCCTCGGAGGTGGAGCAGTTGTATATCAGCAAGTGTACACACTATATAGATACATTAAAATTGATATTTGTTAAATATCCCGATTTCATGAATCTGTCCCGCTGACTGCAATACTTTCACACTGATATACTCTCGGAATTCGCCCCTGCGGAACCCCTAAGTATACTGCCTAGAGGTAGAAAGTTTTCGTTGTTCAGCAAATTTCTACACTGATCTACTTTCAGAATCCATACATGCGTATCTCCTGAGCATTCTTCCTCGAGGTAGAAACTTTTTGTGTTGAGCAAATGGATCGAGGGGGAACTCACCTCCTCGGAGGTTAGGGCAGTTATATCTCAGCAGGTGGTACACACTACACAAATGCTACATTAAATTTTATGTTCGTTAAATAATTCAATTTCAATATTCCATCCCGCTGACTGCAACACCTTCACACTAATATACTCTCAGAATCCATCCCTGCGGAACTCCTAAGCATACTCCCTAGAGGTAAAAAGGTATCGTTGTTCAGCAAACTTCTACACCGATATACATCTGGAATCCATACATGCGGATCTCCTGAGCATGCATAGAGGTAGAAAATTTTCGTTGTTGAGCAAATGGATCGAGGGGGAACTCACCTCCTCGGAGGTCAGGGCAGTTGTATCTCAGCAGGTGGTACACACTACACAAATGTTACATTCAATTTTATGTTCGCTAAATAATCCAATTTCAATATTTCATCCCGCTGACTGCAACTCTTTCACACTAATATACTCTCAGAATCCATCCCTGCGGAACTCCTAAGCATACTCCCTAGAGGTAAAAAGGTATCGTTGTTCAGCAAACTTCTACACCGATATACATCTGGCATCCATACATGCGGATCTCCTGAGCATGCATAGAGGTAGAAAATTTTCGTTGTTGAGCAAATGGATCGAGGGGGAACTCACCTCCTCGGAGGTCAGGGCAGTTGTATCTCAGCAGGTGGTACACACTACACAAATGTTACATTCAATTTTATGTTCGCTAAATAATCCAATTTCAATATTTCATCCCGCTGACTGCAACTCCTTCACACTAATATACTCTCAGAATCCATCCCTGCGGAACTCCTAAGCATACTCCCTAGAGGTAAAAAGGTATCGTTGTTCAGCAAACTTCTACACCGATATACATCTGGAATCCATACATGCGGATCTCCTGAGCATGCATAGAGGTAGAAAATTTTCGTTGTTGAGCAAATGGATCGAGGGGGAACTCACCTCCTCGGAGGTCAGGGCAGTTGTATCTCAGCAGGTGGTATGCCTCGTGAGCGTCGGCGCTGGCGCCCGCGTGCGAGGACGGCGATGGAATGGCGAAGTCTTGATGGGCGTGGGGGCGACGGAGGGGAGATATCGCCCGCGGGCTGCGGGGCGTGGTCGGTGCTGCGGTAAGCGGCAGCCCTGCAAACGCACGAAATATCTCCGTCCGCTTTAGATAATGGGTCGCCCGGTTTAACCTAAAGAACTACTACGTTCGTTCAATTGTAAAAAGAAAAATAACTCATTTAAATGAGGAAATAAATATAATTGATTTTTCAATATTTTTATTTCGAATTATACTTTTTTTAACGTGGCATCTCGAGGTCACGCGCGAAAGAGGGAGAGGGAAGACAGGTTCCAATGGGGAGACGCAACGTCACTACAGCTCCGACTTTTACGGATCCCTATTGGAGTTTGTTATCTCTCTCCCTCTTTTGCGCATGACCTTGAGATGCCACGTTAAAAATTCCAAGTATAGTAGAGTGTGTTTGGAGTTATTTTCCAGTGAACGTGTTTAAAGGATATCAGTCCAAATTGTATTTATTAAACGAACAGGTTTCTTTATGATGTAATATTAAAGAATAAAGTTGCGAAATCAAGAAAGAGGATTTGCACAACGTTTAGGTTGCAATGGTAGAAGTGTGTGTAGGTAAGGGGTGAAATTCATAGATTGACATTGATTAGTGATTCTCGGCGTGTCAACAGTTAAGGTCGTTAGTCCTGGAAGTGCACTGTAGATTTTTCTCCTTAGGGGGTGGCGGTGATCTGTCCCTCCCCCCCCACACCGATTGGGGAGATCTGGCACTGTCCGTCGGCTGTCGGGGTTTCCCTAACCAGGTGTCTCCCATCGACACTCGAAGACAAGACGGAGCTCCCAGCATGTATGGTAGTGTAGTGCATGTTAGTGTAAGTGTGTGTGCAAGGGGAGAGGATAGGACAAGGAAGAGGAAGGACAGACCGCGCGCGGTCCGTGGCCCGTTTGGTAGGGTACTGCTCCGGCATTCGCCTGGTGTTGATCGGAGAAACGTCGGAAAACGTCCGACTAGAGCTGCCGTGCCTAGTGTCGAACATCTTGCCACCGTCGGGAGTGGAACCCTTGGATCTCCCAGCCAGAGGCAGTTCAGGGTTATACATTGATGCCCTGAGCCACCTCAGCTGGTGTGAGTGGTTCACTGAGCTAGAATATACTACATAGAGTGGCTGACCCTACGGCTTCAGAGCTCTTGGCTGACGCTCGCAGGACCTGGGGCGCCTTGTGTTCTGCAGTCAAAACATGAGAGGGGCTTGATGGTGGCGTGTAGAATCTACGAATCAACAGCGGCGTACTGAATCGGCGAATCAAATCTTATTTCTATATTCTTTACGTTTATCAGTTCTTAAATTATATTTGTGGTTGGAATAGCAATATTCACATTGCCTTCAGTGTGTTCAGCATATGTCTGTAAAAATAACAGTCGTCAAACCATAAATATATCATTTTTCTAGTATGTCGCTTTATTATTCATCTGTTTGTTTGGATCATATTGTAATGACATTCACTTTCAAACGTTTGCTAACAAATATTTCAATAGCTTCCATTCTTATGAGATTAATCGATGCAGGAATGCAACGTGTTTTTAACGTTTCATAATTCGTTCTCCTTACATATTGTGTATCGTTTTTAAATGATTGGGTTTTGGTCGTGACAACACAGAGTGAGAGGATATATATTACATGCAGCCCGCGCCCACTCGGCCTTAACCAACGTCAAACGGAAAACTGGAATACTCTGTTATCTAGAGCCTGCTGCTTTGCCTGCAAAAACATGGCTTCCATTTGCTGCAAAGACGGACACGCTACAACCACTCTAGGCAGTATATTCTGGCTCGTTGGTTTCTACAGAGGCCGCTGCATTGACTGCACAAACAAAGCTTGCATTTGCTACACAGATGGAAGCGCTACAGCCACTCTATGTAGAATATTCTAGCATGTTGGTTTCTCCAGAGGCTGCTACTTTGACTGCAAAAACTTGGCTTCAATTTGCTGCAAGGATGGAGGCTCTGCAGCTACTCTATGCAGTATATTCTAGCATGTTGGTCTCTCCAGAGGCTGCTACTTTGACTGAAAAAAAAGCTTCAACTACTCTGTAATGTATATTCTAGCTTGTTGGCTGGTACAGAGGCCGCTGCTTTGCCTGAGAAATCATGGCTTCAGTTTGCTGCAAAGATGGAGGCGCTTCAACTACTCTGTGTAGCATATTCTAGCTCGTTGGTTTCTTCAGAGGCCGCTGCTTTGACTGCAAAATGACTCTAGACAGTATATTCTGGCTCGTTGGTTTCTACAGAGGCCGTTACTTTGACTGCAAATCATTGATTCAATTTGCTGCATAGATGGAGGCGCTTCAGCAGCTCTATGTAGTATTATCTAACTTTTTGGTTTCTCTAGAGGGCGCTGCTTTAAATGCAAAAAACAAGGCTTTCATTTGGCACACAGATGGAGGCCCTTCAGTCAGTCTATGTGATATATTCTAACTCAATCTTATTGTTCTTATTCTTATCTTTTATATTGTATTTAAAATTTCAATTCTAATTGTCGCTTTATTCATTCATTTACTTATTTATTTATTTTTATTTTACGTCAAAAACAGTTAAAAACTGTGTGTGACTACGGGAAGAAGTGAATTCTGTTCCCGTTTTCAAAATTCTGTGATCCCCACCCTAAGCCATATACTGCTTGAATTTTGAATAGGGAAAGCTCGTTGGAGTGCGTGGCGCGGGGCTGCCACTGACCTTTGTGAGCGGTGGGCGGGGCGACGAGCGGGTGGCGGGCGATGGGCTGCGCACGCGGAGGGCGTCGCCCCGCGGGCGAAGTTGTTGACGGGGCGACCGCAGGCCACTCTGGGTACTCGTCAACGGCCGGCTCCACCCACTCGGGCGGCGCGTACGCCCACGACTCTGCTCCAGCCACAAAGACAAACGCCAAGGCCTCATTACCCCTTCGCTGCAAGGTTGATTGATTGATTGATGGTTAGTGATTTCGGGCACGTTAACTAACGAGGTCATTAGTCCCGTAATTGTAGTGCATGTTTTCCATTATTGCAAGGTTGATTGATGGTTTGTGATTTCGGGCACGTCAACTAACGAGGTCATTAGTCCCGTAATTGTAGTGCATGTTTTCCTTTATTGCAAGGTTGGTGATGGTTAGTGATTTCGGGCACGTCAACTAACGAGGTCATTGGTCCCGTATGTGTAGTGCGTGTTTTCCCTTATTGCAAGGTTGATTGATGGTTAGTGATTTCGGGCACGTCAACTACCGAGGTCATTAGTCCCGTAAGTGTAGTGCATGTTTTTCCTCGGGAGGTGGCGGTGATCTTTCCCCAACGCTTGGCGAGATCCGGCACCGACCTACCGTCAACTAGCGGGATTTTTCCCAACCAGGTATCTCCCACCAGCAGGGCATCGCCCCAGTCGGGACAAGTTCTAACAAGTGAATGCTTAACTTTGTCATGTCGAAACCTTACCTCATTATTTTTCTACTTAAATTTAGAGTCAAAACAAGGGTGGATACAAGGTTTTAGCTGCCAAATTTTTCTGGAAGCATTCTAAATAAAATAATAAACTTACGTGTTTTTTGGCCATGTTTCGGTTCTCCAAATAGGTAAATGTACATCCCTAGAACACGATACGTCTCAAGGTCGACCGCGCGGCAATGCCTCACCCTAGCCGCCATGTGAATCACTCCGAGGGCAAGAAACGAGCGCTTTCGTCGCCTCAGCCCGAAAGTTTGCAGATGCTTGCAGTAGTCTCTTGCATGTGAGCACGACCATATTGTCCACATCACATTCATTTCAAAATTAAAACATCATTCATTGTACGTTTTATAAAAGTGTGAATGAATAATGCAGTGATTTAAACATATATTTTTCTGGCACCACGAACATATAATAAAGGAAGATAATTCGCGTAAACCAATTGCACATAATGGTTCTGTGATATGACAGCATTATTGTGCAGATGTCACAAAGAATATAGGTCTTTCAGCGTCATACTGAGCGGCCTACCATGCATATGTAATGAGGTTCCTACATCTTGGGGATGAAAATTGGTAATGGATGAATGACTGGAATTTTAAAATACTATCCCTTTGGTAGACGTGAAAATCTGCTCGCCGCAAAACGATTTTCTCTGTAATTTTGCGATAAAATAATTCCGATTGACGGAAGAACTCTTTATCCAACGGTTTTATTAGACTTGTGGTTCCAGCCAGAATTTTCAGAAATTGTATGCCTGTTATTTGATTATGAGCATCCAAACTTTCAATATCACTGTGGCCAGACCACGAGTCTAACAAAAGAAGATATTATTTTTCTCACATGAAGGGAAAACAACATTCTTAATAAAGAACATGACATTCCTTTTTGCCATTTTCCGGCTGTGGAACAATCTATTGCGAGATTTTGGGCGCTGAACATCCAGCTTCTCGAATTCGCCGTTTGCTTCCTGCAGACATACATACAGCGGTGACCGAAGTGTCTCAGCCAAACTTACCACAGACATTATCGTGTACGAATGAGTTAAAGCTGAAAGAGATTGGGCGAATTATTCCGTTTGTTTCTCACCTATGAAAGACAGTGTTCGTTTTGCACGCATTTCTTTTTCAAATCCAGACTGTTCGTGCTGTGTATAACAGCATTTGTGCCCACGTAACGGGCACGCTGTACGGGCACACTGTACCGGCCAACATTGTTGGGGCTCACTGTGGCCGCTGTAGTGTCGCGCCGTGAGCACGACCAGTAGGGAAATGAGAAGTTCGGGAAGACGCCACCAGGCGCAGGGCAAGCGGCGGCGCCTGTCTGTGGTCACCGGGCCGTGTCGGCCCAACAATCGCAGGAGGGGAGCATTTCCCCTCCTTGCCCCGCCATGGAGGCGGGGAGTAGAAGACTCGCCCTGATGCCCCGGGGCATATTTAAAGGGCCTCACCCGGAGCGGTAATCAGTGCGGAACAATTCGAGAGTGACGAGTAAGTGCCTAGGAGTAGTGGTGATTGCGATCAAGTGCTTGTGTCTACGGTGAGTTTTTCTTCTGGCGGACTGGGACCTGGACTGTATAACGGCTTTGATTTAGATTGTGGTTTTCTGGAAATAAAATTGGTGAAAGAACTGTTGTTATTTCAATCTTGTACATAACAGTTCGGCATTGTAAACAGCTATATCAGGATACTCTGATATCTTAATTTTTGCCGCTGCCAGAAAGTCCTTCATAATTATTTGGGAAAAAATTTCTCTCTCCAGATGTGTTTTAGAAATGAATTTCGTAATTTTTCTGAATCCAGTTCTATTTGATTGTTTAAAACCGGTTATCCAACTTGCAGATGCATTGAACCTTGTTAGTCCTATTTCAGAAGCCAAATCAATTGCTCACGATCGCAGTTAGTTGTCGCTTATACTGAACCCTTTCTCTCCGGTTTCAGTAAAACAGTCCAGGAGTTTGCTACTCAACGAACGTATTTTTTGTTTTGATTTTCTGTTACTTTTCCACCTGAATAATTCCGGTTCTGGTTTAACAAAGCGGAAGTTCTTTTTTACAGAACTGCGGCGTTTCTTTCCGCACTTCTTTTCGTTCATCCAGTACGACACTGCTTCCTCCCTCTTCTCAAAAGAAATTGCGACAATCGGCTTCTTCGGAGATGGATGATACTCCGAACCACTTTCATTCGCTAATTCATTCTGAATATTTTCGTCACCGCACATAATTTCATTTTCCATAAAGTCGAGGGTATGAATTGTTTCTACTGCAACAGTTTCTTCCATTGAATGTTTACCCAAAATATTAACAATGGTATTGCACATTAGGTAATCTTCACGACTAATTGATGAAGCACTTGATGAAGCAGGGAATTTCCTATCTTCATAGACTTGCAAGGTAAGGCGCAAAACGTCCATAGGGTTCCACATAGCTTTCAGCTCTTGTCTTCCGGCATGTGTGGTAGCGTAGTGCATGTTAGTGTAAATATAAGTAAGGGGGCAGCACAGGTCGAGGAAGAAGAAAGAAATATCGAATGCGATCCGTGGCCCGTTTGTTTGGTACTGCTCCAGCATTTGCCTGGTATTCATTTATTGAAGAAACCACGGAAAACTACCGATTTGAGTAGCTGTTCGCTGGAATTCTTATCCAGGCAGCGCGGTTGAATTCGTCCTAGCTATGTAGCTATTCTCGAAAATCCTGCCACCTTCGGGAGTGGAACCCAGGGACTTCCCAGTCGAGAGGCTCTGCAGCGACTTCAGTTGACGCCTTGAGCCACCTTTGCCCGTGCGCTCTGGTGCTGCTAGTTGATTGATTGATTTTTTCTTGTTTCCGGGCGCGTCAACTGATTTGGTCATTAGTCCCGTAAGTGTGTTTTATCTTCGGATGTTTTCTCTCCGGAGATAGCGGTTATCTTCCACCGCTGCATGGCGAGATCCGGCGCCGACCTACCATTATCTGGCGGGGTTTCCCCCTAACCAGAACTCTCCCACTAGCGGGGCACCGCCCCAGCCGGGACAAGCTCTAAGCTCCCGACCGGTCTTCCGTACTATGTGGTAGTGTAGTGCATGTTAGTATTAGTGGGTTAGTGTAAAAGGAGAGGATAGGACAAGGAAGAGGAAGGACAGATCGCGCGCGGTCCGTGGCCCGTTTGTTAGGGTACTGCTCCCGCATTCGCCTTTTTTTGATCGAAGAAACCGTGGAAAACTACCGATCAGAGCAGCCGGCCGCTAGAATTCTCATCCAGACAACTGAAAAGCTAGTGTCGAAAATCCCACCGCCATCAGGACTCGAACCTAGGACCTCCCGGTCAGAGGCGCTGCAGTGACATCAGTTGATGCACTGAGCTACCGCTCCCGCTGGGTGCTGCTAGTGTTAGCGCGGTGTCTTCACCTGGGAGAGCGTGCGGGGAGACGGGCGGCCGGCGCTGCTGCTGCGGGGCGGCGTAGTCACGTGCTGGGCGGCGGCGCGCGGTGTGCGGGGCGGGACCGGCGGCGCGGGGCGTGGGCGTGGGCGTGGGCGAGCGGTGGGCGGCGGAGCGCGTAGGCACCACCGCCAGCGCAGACCACCCGCCCGCTGGGGACACGGACCACTCGGTTCAACTCACTCCTTTCTGTACGTGTGGCTCAGAAAAAAGGTAACAATCTTCTAGGGTATGAATAGGGTTAGCAGATGATCACTTTTTGCCGATGGACGTGTAGTGGGAAATCTGATATAATGAAGTTATGCGTGTAACATTCACCCTTGGTAGACAGTAAAGACGGAAGTACACGAAAACTGCGTCAATACGACGCCATATGAATAAAGCCATTATTGTTATTGTTATTGTTATTATTGCTATTATTGTTATTATTGTTATTATTGTTATTATTGTTATTATTGTTATTATTGTTATTATTGTTATTATTGTTATTATTGTTATTATTGTTATTATTGTTATTATTGTTATTATTGTTATTATTTTATTATTGTTATTGTTGTTATTGTTGTTATTATCGTTATAATCGTGATTATCGTTATTATTGTTATTATCGTTATTATCGTTATTGTCATTATTATCGTTATTATTGTTATTATTGTTAAATTGTATCTTAAATTATTGTTGTAACGTCTAACACCAGTACAGGATACGTTCACTGCGAATTAGAGACAATTATTACTTGTG
Organism: Teleogryllus occipitalis; assembly: GCA_011170035.1. Taxonomy (NCBI): domain Eukaryota; kingdom Metazoa; phylum Arthropoda; class Insecta; order Orthoptera; family Gryllidae; genus Teleogryllus; species Teleogryllus occipitalis. The sequence continues at coordinate 17,396 of BLKR01005973.1, read as the reverse complement.
TGACTTCTTTATATGAGATTTCTAACCGCATGTTCTTTAGCAAAAATTAAACCGCCTTTGACACCCTACATGCCACAAAAGTGGTTAATAATTGTACCCAATATTTCGATTTACTGAGGGGAATAATGGTAAAAGTACCCAGTTCCGATTTTCTATTTCAAGATAATTCAACCAATGATACTAAACTAGTTGTGTTACAGAGTGACACATACTTTCTCGTACTCGTTAATTTTATATTCTCCAGCGCCTTATCTAGTTTTTCGGTTTTCCCCCACTCTCTTTCCAACTGCCATTTTTTGGCGCCTAAAGAATTATTTTCGCATTTTTCTCAATTTTTCAGTCCTCTAATGGCAGAATTGAAATAATAATTTAAGAATATTATAGAAGAGTAAAACCTGGAACTACTTGCAAATTTTCATTTAACATTTTGGGGTCTTTTTTTGAGAAAATTACGGCAATACATTTTTGAAATTGCGTAGTTATAAATTCATTTTCACAGAAAACTTACAAGTTTTCTTGAAACTTCATGAGAAATCATTTGAATCGCTTGTACTCACAATTGTAATTATGTATAAAATGCCCGAAATATAAACATTAACGAAGTGTGACTTATTTTTTAAAATTACAATATTGTATATTTTTTTAATATTAAGATCACAGTTGCATTTATAACTGGTAATTCGGTGCATTTAGCACAAACTGTACAAAACCTTTTGAGGAAAATTTGGAGCTTTTTGATATTGCCTACATTTCACTCAAAGTTATGCGAAAAACTACAATCTTGAATATTAATGAGAACGTAGAGCAACTTCATGTAAATATATTTATTTACCAAATAAGTATCAACTAATACAGTCAACATTAAATCTTAGTGTGCCCTCCTTTGACCTTTGTGAGTATCCCAAGGCCCAAGGGATTGATTCAGAGAACGTCTTACATGTATTTTTAAGTAATCGTCATTAAACCAAACCGAAGTTAGAGTTGAGTAACATAATACCGATTGTAGAAAAAAGGGCTGAAGTTTACTTATTGGGAATCTGAGCGGTATGTGTACTTCATTTGATGAAATCTGTTGCTTGTTTTGTCGTTTTGAAAACAGTACGGCTGAGGAGGGGTACGGGTTGAGAAGCAGCACAACAATGGCGGTGAACTGACTGATGGTAGTAGACTCTGTGATAGTTGAAAAGACATGTTGAGAGTGGTTCGGAAACAAAAGCTTTTTTCCTGAGCCTGTTTTCGATTTACACGATGTTTAATGTAAATACCGAAGGCCGCAGTCTCCGAGTTACTTGCAAATGCTTTGAAAGTTTAACGTTGAACAAATCCAATAATATATTTGTTAATCGCGAGGCCGGAGCCTCGTTGTGAAATTACACGTAGTGATGCCTCAATTTATGCTGACAATTAATCGAAGCCCCACAAGTAATTTTTGTCTTTAAAGTATTTTTTTCTAAATCGACGACTTTTCACTCGTGGGTATTTGCTCTTCATGCTAAAACACTCTAGTTCAGAAATCAACCCACATTTCACTTTCAAAGCCCATTAAGTTGGTTCGATGATAGATGACAATCAAAAATAGCGTCGATTCCCAATAGGTCAACGGTATGTGAACATTTTTATTATGAAGTCTGTACGAACGACATTCAACTTCGTTTTTTTATTTTTTATTTTTTTCTTTTTTTCTTTTTTTAAATTTGTTGCGTCTACACCTTGACGCAACGCGTCTCCAAGCCCCTTAAGGGGCGTTGAGCGCTTTGTACTGGGGAGTAATCCTCCATTAATGTACTTTTTACTTTTAATATTTGTCAAGTCTCGTCACGTCGCAGTCAGTCAGTGCCTTTTATCCCTTCGGCCAGGGGCTCGATGGCATTAGATCCCGGAGTTCCTGGCCGGTCACCAGGAATCCGCGAGTCTCGAATTCGCTTAACCTTCGTGACTTCACGGAGCGTAGTAAACGAATTCGGCTAGCGCCGCCGCCGTTTGTGGGAGTATGCACGAAAACCGTACATAGCTAATCGGACTCACTTAGCTTCAGCTATATCACGTGGTCAATTGCAAAAACTTTCAAGGTATTTACGGCCAATGGTCACCAAGCGCCTATGCCATCTACACTTACACACACTAAAATCGCATTGGTCAAATACGTGTACGTGCGTTATTGGTCTAAAAAAGGAGTAAGTTCTGACATCCACCGCGTGATGGCACCAAAATTGCGACCGATTAGCTGTGGACGTTTTTTGTACTTACATCAGTGGTGGCCGCTGGGTTGCATATTAACAGTGGCGGCTTATATGTCCAAACTATCACATACATTTTATGTCTTCAAAATATTTCTTGAACTAGTAAAACTACAGCATGTAGTATACAATCGATTTGCGAATATTGGGATTTTAATTCTTGTCTAAGACAACTTTTACGTTGATAACAGTAGATACAATTGTGCCCACGCAAAAGTAAAAAATGTATAAAAGTACTTCGTGCAAAGAAAACAATAATATGAAATAAAATTGTAAGGGACGGTATTCTTAGCTTAGATAATAGACGCGTACTCGTTCGAACAAAACCCCAATAGGAGCACGCTGCCCCCACCCAATTCCCAGTACCCACACTCTTCCTCAAGCTTTCATTGCCTCGCATGCACCATCTACGGACGGATTCGCAAAAGTCCACTATACGACCCATTCTAAAAACATTTTCTTTTTGCTTAAGCGGACAAATAAAACTAAATTCGTCTTCAATTATTGCGCTGATGGTATGCACAAATTAAACAAGTCGATTTATTAAAAGTTTAATACTTTCTGCAACTTTTCACTAACTTGTTTTTTCGGGGAAGGGCACCGCCCCAGAGCCCTTAAGGACCAGCCGCCACTCACATACACAAGACAGGGAGAACCTCTGCTGGCTGACGAGATCCGGCGCCTACTAGCGGTTTTTTCCCAACCAAGTATCTCCCACCAGCGAGACACCGCCGCAGCCAGGACAAGCTCTAAGCTCCTTACCGGTCTCCCGGCATGTGTGGTAGTGTAAATAGTTAGTGCCTTATTTTACTTGTCGAAACTCGGGCCATCAAGCCCGCTCTTCCGTCTCACCACACATATTTCGCTACGCTCCTTTCACCATCAAGCGGAGAAAGGAGGGCGACAAAACGGAATTGAATTTAGCTCAGAAGCTTCTTTACGGCTTGAGGATCTTTTACATGCAGTAAATCTACTACATGGGACAGGCGACTTTACTTCCCCTTTAAGGAAGGTGTACGAAGGACTTTTTCGACCTTAAAAATCCATCGGGTTTGAACCCCGAAACTTGAGTACAACAGTATCTCGGTATGCTAACCATTACACCATCCGTGCTGTGCACTTAAATGAAAGGTAAGCAAGTAAGGAGCGAGGAAAGGACAAGGACGGGGAAGGAAAGATCGCGCGGCCGTTTTACAGCATTAGTGACTTCTCTGCAGCTGTACCGGTGGGCGGGGCGGCGCCGAGCGGGCGTCGCGAGCGTCTTCGGTGCGGGGACGGGGCCGGGGGCGGGGAGCGGTAGCGGACGGCGGGCGACTTCTTGCTGCAAGCGGCCTCGTCCAGGTCGGCCACTGCGCCCAATTCGTCCAGCCCGTCGCGTCGAGACCACCCGTCCACAAGGGCTCCCACTGCGAGGACATTGGAGTAGAAAGAAGTAGAAATTGTAGTAGAAAGGAGTCTTTCTAATTGAATCATGAAGGTTATTGATTGATTGATTGATTTTTTCGTGTTTCCGGGCGCGTCAACTGCTTAGGTCATTAGTCCCGTGAGTGTAGTGCATGTTTTTTATCAGGAGATGACGGTGATCTTCCCCCGCTGGATGGCGAGATCCGGCGCCGACCTACCGTCGGCTAGTGGGGTTTCCCCCTAACCAGGACTCTCCCACCAGCGGGGCACCGCCCCAGTCGGAACAAGCTCTAAGCTCCCGACCGGTCTCCCGGAATATGTGGTAGTGTAGTGCATGTTAGTGTAAGTGTGTGTGTGTAAGGGGAAAGGATAGGAAAGACAGATCGCGCGCGGTCCGTGGCCCGTTTGGTAGGGTACTGCTCCAGCATTCGCCTGGTGTTGATCGGAGAAACCACGGAAAACTACCGATCAGAGCAGCCGGCCGCTAGAATTCTCCTCCAGACAGCGACCGAATTCGACCTAGCTGAAAAGCTAGTGTCGAAAATCCCGCCGCCGTCAGGACTCGAACCTAGGACCTCCCGGTTAGAGGCGCTGCAGTGACATCAGTTGATGCACTGAGCTACCGCTACCGGTCATGAAGGTTAAGCCAAGCGCATTCTCGCTATTCTACGTCTCGGTACCACACAGTATTTTGTGTACGTCTCTGTAGCAACAGTAATGGACGCACTTCTAAACGTGCAAGATCATTGAAACTTGTACCAATGTTTATATTATATTATATAGAATTAAAGTTATTTACACAAATGTACGAATCCATGTGGACTCATGAAAACGTAGCTGGTAACACTATTGAGACAAGCCTACGCATGAGACCATATGGTCTCGTAATAAAAAAAATAAATATCCCTATGAGACCAAACGGTCTCGCTCGGGAGCCAACCTGTTAAAGTCAAAAATAGATAGACAAAAAACATAACCTCAATACATCAGTGTTTTATTATAATACATTCGCCAGTTTCGCGAACGACACAGTTTTAGCCCTCTTCAGAAGAAAATACGTATTACTGCTTCTCTAGCACAACCATTACTTCTCCCTCATACGTCACATACAGCTTCTATTGTTTCTGGCGAAAATAAATCAAACACTATGGTATGAAAAAGCAGATATAATACATTACGAAATAATTATGCGCGTTGTTACATGGTATGATAATCTATAGATAACAACAACATAACAACTATAAAATTGTAAGAAATATAAATACATTCCGAGCTCCACCCTACTTCTATCTGTTCAATCTAATACTTACGATGTCGTCATACACGTTCATTCAAAATATACTCCCGTTATTGAGACTTTAGATACTTTTCTCTAGCCCCTTATTCGTCCCAATGCAAAAGAACACGGATCCTATGATTTTATTTCAATTGGTTAACTTTTGAACACTAAGCAATAAAAATTGGATGTGGCGTTCAAAAATTCCAGACGATGCTAAAGTTACATGATTCACCCTGTATATGTACATATTTAGCTTATTTCTTGCAATAAATTCCGATCCCTAGTGATGAATAAAAGTTACATGATTCACCCTACATATGTACATATTTTGGTTTTTTATTGCTATAAATTCCGTTCCCTAGTGATGAATAAAAATTACATGATTCACTCTGTACATGTACATATTTAGATTTTTTATTGCAATAAATTCCGTTCCCTAGTGATGAATAAAAGTTACATGATTCACTCTGTATATGTACATATTTAGATTTTTTATTGCAATAAATTCCGTTCCCTAGTGATGAATAAAAGTTACACGATTCATCCTGTATATGTACATATTTAGCTTTTTTAATGCAATAAATTCCGTTCCCTAGTGATGAATAAAAGTGTGCCTCCGAGGGCGTGGGCGCGCGGCTGACCTGTTCCGTCGGGGAGCATGATGAAGGGCGAGGCGGCGTCGAGCGGGCGGGAGCGGGGGCTGGGGCGGTGGCTCGGGCGAGGGCGGGGTGGGGGGGCGCGCTTCCGAGAGGCGGTCGGGAAGTGCTGCTCCCGCCACTGCCACGCCTCGGCCTCCTCCGGCTCGCTACGACACCATTCTTTTGATTGATTGATTGATTGATGATTCCTGGCGCGTCAGCTGCTATGAGTTAGTTTTAGTAAATGTTAGTATTAGTAAGTGTTAGTGTTAGTAAATGTTAGTGTTAGTAAATGTTAGTGTTAGTGTCAGTATATATTAGTTTTGGTAAATGTTAGTGTTAGTTTTAGTAAATATTAGTCTTAGTAAATGTTAGTGTTAGTACATGTTAGTGTTAGCGTTAGTAAATGTTAGTGTTAGTGTCAGTAAATGTTACTGTTAGTGTTAGTAAATGTTAGTGTTAGTGTTAATACAAGGGTTAGTACGTATTAAGGTTAGTGGTAGTAAATGTTAGTGTTAGTGTCACTAAGTTATTGTGTTAGTGTTAGTAAATGTTAATGTTACTGCTACTATTAATAAAAGTCAGTGTTATACGTTAGCGTTGGGGTTAGTGTTGGTGTTTGTGAATGTTTTCTATCCCGGTGGTGGCGATGTTACCTCTTAATTGCATTAACTCTAAGAGAGTATTGCACAAAGTCTGCTATTTTTTCAAAGACTTGTACCTGATATTATTTTTAAAATAAGTTTTAGAAAGATTTTATTTAAGGAGAAATCTCAAGTCCAAATATTGTACCTTTGCAATTTTTCCAATTTTCGATAATTGAGAGATCGCCGAATGTCGGATCAACACCACCTTTTTATCGCTGTTGCTGCACACGTGAAAAAATGTACGGAATCGTTTGCAGCCGTTATTGAGAAAATAATTTCATGCAAAATTACGGGAGCAGTGCTCATATTTTCGAAATTTTGTACGTAATATAATTCCAAGATCTACCTTTGTACAATATATTTCATTGAGAAGAAAATGTTTTCAACATTGTATTTGTAGGACGAGTTCGAAAAAACTTTCAACTTTACGAATTTTATAACACACCGTGTGCGAAACGTTGTTTCTCGAGCGTGTGCGAAACATCTGTAACGATTCGCAATTGTCTTTCGCCTTGACGACGTCTTTGTTTATTATTTGCAAACAATAGTGATACGACACTCACTAGAATCCATTTACTTTTGTACGAGTTAGGTATTTCCAGTTATTTGATTGATTGATTTTTTCGTGTTTCCGGGCGCGTCAACTACTGTGGTCATTAGTCCCGTTAGTGTAGTGCATGTCCTTTCGGAAGATGGCGGTGATCTTCCTCCGCTGGATGGCGAGATCCGGCTCCGACCTACCGTCGGCTAGTGGGGTTTCCCCCTAACCAAGACTCTCCCACCAGCGGGGTACCGCCCCAGCCGGGACAAGCTCTAAGCTCCCGACCGGTGTCCCGGAATATGTGGTAGTGTAGTGTATGTTAGTGTAAGTGTGTGTGTGTGTGTAAGGGGAGAGGATAGGACAAGGAAGAGGAAGGACAGATCGCGCGCGGTCCGTGGCCCGTTTGGTAAGGTACTGCTCCGGCATTCGCCTGGTGTTGATCGGAGAAACCACGGAAAACGACCGATCAGAGCAGCCGGCCGCTAGAATTCTCCTCCAAAGAGCGACAGAATTCGACCTAGCTGAAAAGCCAGTGTTGAAAATCCTGCCGCCATCAGGACTCGAACCTAGGACCTCAGAGGCGCTGCAGTGACATCAGTTGATGCACTGAGCTACCGATCCCGGTCCAGTTATTTGATATTTAATTGATATTTCTTTACTAGACGCATTGATTTTCGTTTACAGTGCGTTAAAAATTACTATACGCAACACGAGTGCGAGGTGAATCCCGCACTCGCCTCTTTAGCGTTCTCGCTACGCTCAGACGACAAACTCGACACGTACGTGAATCACTTATTTCGCGCCCTTTTTACGTAAATTACAATTTCAAAGCCGACCTGGATGGCCGAGGTGGCTAAGAGCGAGTACCGACTCAGCGCTTCGGTCCGAAGGGTCGCGGGTTCGAGTCCCGCCTTGGGCATGGCTGTTTGTCCCTTGACTTTGTATGTATGTGTTGTCACGGAGGGCCTCGTTCTGCTGACCCCAGATCAGAGGAGCCCGCAAGTGTTTGTCTAGTGTATGGTCGAATATGCGTCCCATCGGGGCGTAAAGGGTAACCGGCTGTCGGCTGGATAAAAGCCCTAGATAAAAAAAACAATTTCAAAATGCAAGATCATAAATGCGAGAAATTAAAACCGCTTTCCCGACTTGCCCGAAGTCTTGAGGCTCCTGCAGCGCCAGGTCCTGGTCGTTTGCTTCGGTCGCCTGCAAGTCCTGCTGCCTGAGATCCACATCTCTTCTCCACTCCACCTCCAGGTCCTGCAGCGACAACTCTCCATCGACTGCCTCCTAGGAAAAGGAATTAAAAGAAATACCCATTGATTGATACGTGATTCCGCGCGCGTTGACTGCAAAGGTCATTACTCCCGTAAATTTAGTACATGTTTTCGACGCGGAAGATGGCGCGGATCTCCCGCTGGATGGCAAGATCCGGCGCCGACCTACCGTCGAATAGTGGTGTTTTCCCAACCAGATATCTCCCACCAGCGTGATACCGCTCCAGCCGGGGCAAGCTCTAAACTCTCGACCGATCTCCCCGCATGTGTGGTAGTGTAGTGCATGTTGGTATAAGTATGTGTGTGTATGGAACAACCAAGGAAAACTACCGGACGCTAGAATTCTCGTCCAGGCAGCAACAGAATTTGATCTGCTAAATCCTGCCACCGTCGGGGCTCGAACCTAGGACCTCCCGGTTACTGCAGTGACATCATCAGTTGAAACCCTGAGCTGGTTTGATTGATTCATGTTTCCGGGCGTCTCAACTGTTATGTTCATTAGTACCGTGAGTGTTGTGAATGTTTTTTATCACAGGAGGTGGGGTCCTTCTTCCGCAGGATGGAGAGATCCGGTGCCAACCTACAAGGGGCTAGCGAGGTTTTCCCAACCAGGTATCTCCCACCAGCCTCAGCTGGGTCAAGCTCTAAGCTCTCGCCTAGCCTCCCCGCATGTATGGTAGTGTCGTGCATGCTAGTGTAAGTGATCCTTCCCGCGCAGGATAGTAAGATCAGGCGCTGACCTACACGTCGGTTTGTGGGGGATTTCCACCCCTTCCGGTATCTCCATCTGCGGGACACAGCTCCAGACGAGACAAGCTCTAAGCTGCAGACCGATCTCCTGGTATGTGTGGTAGTGTAGTGCGTGTGTTAGTGTGTGTGTGCGTGTATGTGGGAGTAAAGACAAAAAAGAAGAAGGAATCGGAGAAACCACGGAAAACTACCAGAGCAGCCGGCCGCTAGAAGCCTCCTCCAGACAGCGACTGAATTCGACCTAAGCCTCATAGCCTAGTACTTCCGGAACAGAGACATTGTAGTGACATCAGTTGATACCCTGAACCACCTTTGCAAGTAATATTGATTTGTGTGACAGACGATAACGTTATTCAATTATTTCTGTGTGATGCTGTTTCCTACGTCTACGTTTTCCTTCGAAGGGAGCACAAGTTCCAGGCGTATTGGCATCGCCATTGGTTGAAGTCCCAAAGAATATTCATTGGTAGATTCAGTTTAGTTAACCCTCAACTGGCGTGGTGAGTTTTTATTACATACCCAGCGTCGTGGTGCCATTTTGACCCCATGCTTTGTATCTTTTCGTTATGAAAATTTTAACAAATTCTTAACTATTTATTTTTAATTACATTTTCCCAAGATTTTCACGTGGTTTCGGAAAGCTCTCTAGTTAGATGCACCTTCAAGAGTGATGTTCATGTGAGGACATACCAGCATTTCCAAGAATTCTTGCGAAGACTAATGATAGTCACACAACAGCACAAAATGGGTATGAACCCATTTTGTTTGTCTTCAGTGTCACTAGAATCACTCTGCACCTCTTCTAACCATCTAGTGATAGCAAAATCATGGTCCATGTCAGCACTAGACACAATTTTCGATGAAAACGCATTACAAAAACAGTTGTATAACTGGCGTGGTGGTGCCGCTGAGACGCCAACAACTATTTTCACTCACGCCACTGCAACACAACTGCACAAAATTCAACAGTACTTCTCAAATCAAAAGATAAACACATTATTTGAAGGTAAACAACATACCAACGTTCTCATTTGAAAAATAGGCAAGATATTCAACTTCGAAATTCGAGTGGGGTCAAAATGGCACCACGACGCCAGTCGAGGGTTAACACTTTGTTTAGGCTAATGTATCATAAAATATACCGAGCGAACTTCAAAATATTGAAGACGCGGGGGGAGACAGGTTTCCTCCTCCTGCCAACGACGATGGCTTTGACATTTTGCGAAATCAAAAATATTTACCTGATAACATCAAGAGTCACTCCAAACCACGTTCTTCACTATTTCATTGTCGCTAAGCTTAGGGGGCGATTATTATTTTAACTTCCTTGCAAATAGATCGCACAGTTGTTCGCAAAAGAGTGAGTGACACCCAGACATTACCTTGACTCGAATTCACTCCATTTTACGGTACTTATTACGCCTTTCTTATGAACCGGATATAACGACTCAATTTTTGTCGCATTTAAGGTCTAGTTAAAAAAATAGCCAATGTAGTTGTTTCTGCACATTATGTGCAACCCATTCCCTGTATCTGATGATTGGATCATTGCACTACCCTCGCGAGAAATGTCAGTTACGATTATTTGCGCCCAAACATCTCAATTGTAATTATGTGAATGTAAATACATCTAAATAGTTAGGCGGAAGAGCAGGCCTTTCGGCCGGAGCCTCGCCAGAAATAAAGATATTATTATTATTATTATTATTATTATTATTATTATTGTTGTTGTTGTTGTTGTTGTTGTTGTTATGATCGTGTCCTATATAATTTCAGTAGTCTACAGACCTTTTGCGGCTCTCATACGCAACCAATGAGATCTCTGATCTCTCTTTAAAAATATGTTTTAAAAAAACGCATCTAAATATTCATGTCAAATGCAAAACGCAACACTCGGCCGGATTCTTAATCTATATCGTTAAAAATCTCCTAAAAACTAACCTTTAGGTTTAGGTCCTTGAAAACTAAACTTATGAAGCCAGAGGCCTCAAAGAAACGTTCCTTCATCTCGACCATTCTAATACTGTGTATCTGGTTCGACGCTTCTCGATTCTACCCAACATGTTCACAGCCTGTAAAATCTGCGACTGTATGCTAGATTAAAATAAATTCTTGATATTATCAGGGATTGAATTATAGAACGATTTTCCTAAGGAAGAGCCAAAGTGACAGTTCGCGAAAACAAGTGAACATCACATCATAAGTATCCCTCCGCCGTGACAGCTGTTCAGCTACCCCCTTCGTAAAGTGCTAATGGCTCCTGTGAAAACATCCCTATGCAGAAGTCTAAGAGTTTCGCTTAAATATATGCACGTACGCGAGTTCGGGAAATATTTACATATAATTACGTAAGTGGAAATTCTCTTAACATGCTCTCACAATCAGTAAAAGAAAACTGCCACGAATGTAAATAGAATGTTTTCAATCAGAGTTCGCCACATTACAGTACAAAGGCCGGAACCACGTGCATCGGTACGCACCTCTCATTCAAGTCTCGGGTTCAAAATAAACATAATATTTATCGCACAAAAAGTAAATTCAATGTAATGTTAATAGACAAAAAGAATTTTTACAGAAGAGTACATAACACTACACTTCCTTATTTCAATTGTTTCTCGTGGCACACTATATTTTTGTGTGACGAGGACATCACAAAAGGATGCGTCGAAGCCATTTACAAGTTAGCCAACTGCAAACGAATGAATGCGGGAAGGGAGTCTAATGGGCCCAAGGGCACAACGACCACAGAACCTTCAGTTATATTGCCAGCACAAGCTGTCACTTTGGCTCATCTTTAGGAAAATCGCCCTATACACGGGTGTACCTCTCTGCTCGGTATTAACGTTAAATAAGAATAGTTTGTATTGACAAAGGTGTTTTATATTGTTATCAATTACAAGGAGTCATATAGAACAAGTGACGGAGGATACCAGAGTCTGGAAGAAAAAGATATTTTACAGGCTTAATATTGATATGGAAAAATAGAGAAGAGGGGGTGGGCTTTAACATGCAAGAGGTATCGCACGAGTAGACTAGTTTTGTTTTGTACTCTCATTGTATAATGCTGTCATTTGATGGCTCCAACCAGCTGCATAATGATACTCATTACGATACACATTTCATTACGATACAGGTTCTAGACCAATCACAGAGAAGTTTACAAACCCAATTCTGACGATTATTCATGGAGAATCGTTCTAGTATATGTTTCGTTCGATTGCGTACATTAAAATTGCATTTGGTATTATATTATGCTTGCCAGTTTTATTATAATTTATTATTAGTATTTTTGCATGGAATATAATTTAAAATAAATTGGATCGTCATTTCACTTTCAATCTACTTGACTAGCGCAGTCTCCCTCGCAGGCGAAGTGGTTACCACAGCTGCCTGCGGCAGTATGCGAGGATAGGGTTAGGTGGCCTTGGCTGAATCCTACATGTTAACTGCCACGACACGATTCAATGTAAAAGATTAAGTTATAAAAGTCGTTGAAAAAGTACTGGCTCGTTCCTCGCTCGTATCGTAATATCACTTTTGTGTATTAATACCCATCATTACATCGACGTACCGGGAGCGGTAGCTCAGTGTATCAACTGATGTTACTGCAGCGCCTCTGACCGGGAGGTGCTAGGTTCGAGTTCTGACGGCGGCAGGATTTTCGACACTAGCTTTTCAGCTCTGACCGGTAGTTTTCCGAGGGTTCTCCGATCAACACCAGGCGAATGCCGGAGCAGTACCCTAACAAACGGGCCACGGACCGCGCGCGAACTTTCCTTCCTCTTTCTGGTCCTCTCCTCTCCCCATACACACACACTTACACTAACATGCACTACACTACCACATATTCCGGGAGACCGGCCGGGAGCTTAGAACTTGTCCCGGCTGTAGCGGTGCCCCGCTGGTGGGAGAGTCCTGGTTAGGGGGAAACCCTACTAGCCGACGGTAGGTCGGCGCCGGATCTCGCCATCCTGCAGGGGAAGATCATCGCCATCTACCGAGAACAAACATGCACTACACTTACAGGACTAATGACCAAAGCAGTTGACGCGTTCGGAAACACGGAAAAACCAACCAACCAACTACATCAACGTTTCATAATTGTAAGGGTGTCGGGAAACAGTGGACTTCAATAGATCACCCGATACATTCCCAAGATACTCAGTCTTTTCAACTTCCATGGTTTGATGAATAGGAAGGTGCATGGCATCCCATGAACCGTTCCCACCCCTGAGTTTGTATGGTAACAAATACATAAAAAATTACACAGTTCACACAAACCAATTAAGTGTATTGAACAAATTTCCAGTACAACGTAAGATTGAATACAGCACAGCCGTGTGCCTGAGCACGTGGCATAGGAGAAAAACATGTTACAAACTGTTGATTACAGAATCCAGTCGCGCATCACGCAGCAATCTAAGGCACCACTCACACATTAGATGTGCATATGACACTGAACTATGGTATCACAAAATGAACCGTAGCCGCGAAAAGATTGTAAAACAAACAGCGACTTACAAAATCGCCATGCCTCTCTCTCACAGCTACATTGCAACTGAGTTCGGCGTAGCCGATACTCAGTGATCGCTTGGCGGCACTGTTTCAGAATATAGCCACCAGGATCGCTGGTTGACTTACATATAATGACTTGTACAGTCGTTACCAAGCTGCAAGGCGTATCAGACATTCAAAGAGTATTAGTTGCGTGAACAATAATGTACTAATTATTTCTACAACCACAACTGTTAACGACATTGTTACCTGGGGCTCCTCCAGCTCGAGATCCAGTTCGCTCGTCTCTTCTGCCTCTGCCGGTTGAGCGTCGGCGTGGATGCCTCTGCGCATCAGGTCCTGCAGAGACCTGAGGGTGAGGTCCATGTTGCCTCTGCCCGCGGCCTCCACGGTCTGCAGGGCGAGATCCATCTCGCTAGCTTCTGCAGCCTCCTCCTGCGACAATAGACGAAGATTAACGACTGATTCATCGATTAGTTTAGTGTTTTCGGGCGCGGCAACTGCTTCGGACATTAGTCCCGTTAGTGTAGTGCATGTTTTTTTCTCGGGAGATGGCGGTGATCTTCCCCCGCTGGATGGCGAGATCCGGCGCCGACCTACCGTCGGCTAGTGGGGTTTCCCCCTAACCAAGACTCTCCCACCAGCGGGGCACCGCCCCAGTCGGGACAAGCTCTAAGCTCCCGACCGGTCTCCCGGAATATGTGACGGATAGAAGGAGAGACATTTAAAAGAATGGCGCAGGCCAAATTTTCGTTAAACTCTCTGTATTTTTGAAAATTGCAAAATCATTAGGAAACTTCAAAATAAAAGATCGAGATTTTTGTCTTAAACCACATATGTTCTGAAAAATCAGCTCATTAAAAAATGGCATGTACATTTGTTTGAAAGAAATAGTAGTTTTCGCGAAATGTTTGCTTGAAATTAATGAAATATATAGAGGTGTCCACCAACTAAGGACTAGAGAAAAATAGTCGGAGAGCAGGAATGGATGTACAGGACGTGAAAAATTATTAATTTAATTTTAATTATAATTTACTATTAAAATGCCCATATTAATTATATTTTTACCCCATTCTACAATTTGCATTCTCAATGTGTATTTTCTTTTAAGAAATCCACAAACTTTCAATGAAATTTGCGCAACAATGCTGTAAAGGATATTTGAGACGTTCATTGTTGGATGGTGATATGTTTACTGCGATAAAAAGGCGATAAGGTAAGCGGTTTTATTTACATTCGAGCATGTGATAACGTTTACAAATGAGCTTTTTAGAAATGATTTGAAACCTATTAGATAATCCTTATTTTTTGTCCACGATGAGACATACAGAACATACATAATTTCACGGAACGAAAGGTCATTTATCTATGCATATTTCAGCATTTCAACAGCAATACATTCCACATTACAGACTTTCAAAATTCCCACGAGTATAGAGCAATATAGTAATAAATCGATTATCCGTTTTGTTTATAAAAAGTATGTTCGCTTTTTGGGTAAACATTTTGTGAGTCGAAAATTAAACAAGGGTTTCCAAAACTTAAGGATTTATTTTATATTTTTACCTAATAAACATAGTTGCCTTTTCTCGGTTACAGAACGTTAAAGGGTTTATTTTACTATATTAAATGTTTATTTTATTAGATGCGTTAAGCCTCTGACTTTAGTTTATAATTTTTTAAATAAACACAGTGAATTACATTATTATAAACTTTAAAGTTTTATTTTCCTGCGCTTCGTTTGTGGCGGTGTCGATATATATATATATATATATATATATATATATATATATATATATATATATATATATATATATATATATAAATTAACGTAATATTACAAACCGCAGAACATTAATAATTTAATTAGTTTATTAGTATTAGTTATTTGTCAACTGGGAGGGATGTACTATGACTCACCCATAAACAAGTTGAAATTTGGATAAGGATGGGAATAAGCGTTTTTACCAAGAATTGATAAGAAAATATTCTCCATTCATATATGCCAAACGAATTCTACTTAGTTTTTACATCGCTGGGCTGCCAAAAGTGCGATGCTCGCTTCTGTATAATTTGCTGTGAATACTGTATCAGTCACATGTATTCCTGATTGTTTCATTTGTAAAAGTAAGAAATGATTGCTACTCCTAACTATCGAAATGAAAGCCGATATGAACCACAGGCCCTTTGTTTTTTAATTGGTTGAATTATACGTTTTCAAGTAATGACTTAGGTGTTGGAAGTGCAGAAATTGAAATATTTCAGTATTATGTAGCTGTTTCCAATAAAGTGAGAAAGTATGTGCTGCTTTAGCACAACTAGTTTGATTTGATTTTGATTAATTTTGTCAATGAAGAGTAAAAACTGTATGTGATGTAAGGGGAAGAAGTACAATCTGCGCACGTTTTCTTGAGCTCTGGAATCTCTTCCACACCTTTTAACCATACATAGTTGAATGATGAATAAAAGTATTAACAAAGTGAGGTTAGTAATATTTGAAATAGACATTTTTCTCTCTCGAGTTATAAATTTATTTGCACAGGTAAACGTACCACAGATTTAAGTTGTTAGTACATTCAAGCATATTTTTAGCCTGGTGCCTTCATTTCTCACTTTCTATAACTAACTTACAATGTCTGTAACGCCGGAAATCTGATCATTAAGGTGGAAGATTCGACATCTCTCTACCAGCTGTTTGATCCCTGTTTATCACATACGTATCTGCTATCCTTCAGCCTAACATGCTTGACATATTTCAATCACCTTGTGTTGACTAATGTCAACTTTATCCGGATTAAATCCGAAGTATGCTTCAAAGGTATGGCTACTTTGGACTCTAAGACCTCATTTGCGATAATGTAAACATGAAAATTATTGGGAAATTAGCCGTAAGTAATACACACGTCCAGCTCGAGGTCCATGTCGTACGGGGCCCCCAGGTCTTGCACGGCGAGGTTCCTGCCGCCCCTCGCCGCCCCCAGCGACTCCAGGGCCAGTTCCCTGTTGGCCGCCTCCAGGTCCTGCAGAGTGAGGTACATATGAAGGGCGAGGGGCGGTAATATTAGTAACATCAGTCGTTGTAAACCTCCCTCTTTTCGTAAATTTTATATCGATTTCGGTTTTGATTGATTGATTTTTTCGTGTTTTCGGGCGCGTCAACTACTTTGTCCCAACTCATTAGTCCCGTTGGTGTAGTGCACGTTTGTTCTCGGGAGATGGCGGTGATCTTCCCCCACTGGATGGCGAGATCCAGCGCCGACCTACCGTAGGCTAGTGGGGTTTCCCCCTAACCAGGACTCTCCCACCAGCGGGGCACCGCCCTTCCGGAATATGTGGTAGTGTAGTGCATGTTCGTGTGTGTGTGTGCGTGTATAAGGGGAGAGGATAGAACAAGGAAGAGGAAGGAGAGATCACGTGCGATCCGTGGCCAGTTTGTTAGAGTACTGCTCCGGCATTCGCCTGGTTCGGAGAAACCACAGAAAACTACCGATCAGAGCAGCCGGCCGCTAGAATTCTCCTCCAGGCAGTGACTGAATTCGACCTAGCTGAAAAGCTAGTGTCGAAAATCCTGCCGCCGTCAGGACTCGAACCTAGGACCTCCCGGTCAAAGGCACTGCAGTGACATCAGTTGATGCACTGAGCTACCGCTCCCGGTTCGATTTTGGTGAATTGATTGATTGATGAATGTTTCCAGGTGCATTCACCCGTAAGTTCATTAGATCCGTAAGTTGAGTGCACGTGTTTTGATCGCGGGAGGTTGCGGTGAGAAAAGTAAAACCCCTAACGCCGTCTAAAGAGTGAAAATGAATAATATTGTAATATTAACATGAATCAGTAGTTTCCCAGTAACGTAACACAACAAAATCAGTCATCTCTAACATTCAAATATGCGCTCAAGTCAGCACGGGTATCGACCTATTGAGAATAAATTTTATTTTTAAGTAAATTTGTCCTAATGGAAAACATTTAGGAGGTGAGCCCCCAAAAAATACCACATTTTTTTATTACGATATAAGGGACACAATAATGTAGATGTGTGTGTAAATAAGGGATGAGGATAATACAAGGCAGTGGAAGAAAAACGCGTGGCCCGTTTGTTAAGGTACTGTTC
>BLKR01005972.1:0-68029 GCA_011170035.1 Teleogryllus occipitalis | reverse complement strand
GGCGGTGGCGGTGGCGGCAGCGGCGGCGGCAGCGGCGGCGGCGAGGGCGGCGGTGGCGGAGTCGGTGACGGCGGCGGTGGCGACGGCGGCGGCGGTGGCGGTGGCGGTGGCGGTGGCGGTGGCGATGGCGATGGCGATGGCGATGGCGGTGGCGGTGGCGGTGGCGGTGGCGGCGGCGGCGGCGGCGGCGGCGGGGGCATCGGCGGCGGCGGCGGCGGCGGCGGAGGCGGCGGCGAAGGCTGCTTGCGCGACCGAGCGTAGCCGCGCAAGGCCCACGTGTGCACGTGCAGCCCGGAGGAGTAGCCATTGCTGGACCTGCCGTCGACCTCTGCACCGTCGGCGTCAGCTCTCTGTGCCCCACTCGTTCACCATCACGCACGCTTTCGTGCGCGCCACCCTCCTACACACGCACTGGTTGACACGCGTTTCATTCTTCTTTTCCGTCTGCTCCATCTTCTCATTAGTACTTGAATTTATTAATTTAGATCACTTTTTAATTTCAAGGTCATTAGCATCTTCTTGCTAACAATATTTTATTATATCACTATGATACTTACTATAATATTATTATTGTTGCTGATATTATTATTATTATTATTATTATTATTATTATTATTATTATTATTATTAATCCATTTTCACACAAATTATTGGTCTTACATGGCTACCACCCAGATACAACATAAAATCATGGTAACTGTGTTTTTAACCATCGGACAACATTCTATAATTAATATAATGCAATATAAAATATCAAAATTATTTATTGTCGTTGATTTTAACGGCTTCGATAGCGTATGTGTTTGGGAATTCACAATTCTAACTCCGTAGCCTGAGAAGACTCAACTGCGCGAATTTACAACAGCTACACTTCAGTTAAAACATTAAGTCCTTTGACATTTGTACAGCTGTGACGCGATCATCCAATCGGGAGCTTGAACGTTACTATAGTGGCGTCACTATGATGACGTTTAAGTTCCCGATTGGATGACAGCGTCACAGCTGACTTGGTGTTAACGGACTTAATGTTTTAATTGAAGAATAATACTCGTGAATAATAACTTGGTCCTAGAGTAACACCGTGGCTCCGATTGAACCTTTCCGTATTAATTGTAGATGGATATCATTGTCAGTTGTGAATTTAACGAGCCACATTGTATTGCGTATTGCTATAGATTGAACATAGAATGTTCCATGTAAAACAGTTGTTGTGTACTAAAATTTACTCTCCTGGAGGTACCATTTTTCTTTTAAAATATTGCACAGAGATAGCACTTTCTTTTTCAGTAATAGAAAGTATATCATCACACTTCAAATGAAGTTGTTCAGACTTGATCACCATCACCACATCACCATCTATTTTTTTAAATATATTTTTATTTGCAATGTCTCTTCAGAACAATAGTCCCAATTGCGTTGATATATTTGTAATGACATATGAATGATCTGTGCAGTCGCAGTCCTTCTTCAAATAATTATAAATAGCATACAATATAAATATAACTTTAATAGAAACACAAAACAAATTAAATATAATAATATTAAGGTGCACACACATTACCTTTTTACAAATATATAATACATTTACTTTTTCGTGAACATACTAATTTTGTTTTAATAAATTTAACGCAACTCCTCACCATTACAAGCTTCATATTTGCCTTGTAAATCGGTACTTGCCCGGCAAACCGCATTCGGTAAACCAAGATAACCGCGAACTTGATATTTGGTCGCCAACATCCCGTCAAGGATGTGGCGCTAGAGTAAAAACGACATTGTAGCTGAAGTCATCAACATCGCCATCGCCACCGCCATCGCCTCCGCCATCGCCTTCGCCACCGCCACCGCCACTGCAATCACCATTGCTACCTCTACCGCCATCGCCACCACCACCGCCATCACCATCGCCATCGCCATCGCCACCGCCTTGGCCATCGCCTCCGCCATCGCCTTCGCCACTGCCACCTTCATCATCGCCATCGCCATCGCCATCGCCATCGCCATCGCCATCGCCATCGCCATCGCCATCGCCATCGCCATCGCCACCACCACTGTCACCGTCACCGTCACCGTCACCGCCATTGCCATCGCCACCACCATCGCCACCGCCACCATCACCTCCATCATCGCAATCGCCATCGCCACCGCCACCGCCATCGCCATCGCCACCGCCATCGCCACCGCCATCGCCACCGCCATCGTCATCGCCATCGCCACCACCACCGCCATCGCCTCCGCCATCACCTCTGCCATCGCCTCCGCCATCGCCTCCGCCATCGCCTCCACCATCGCCTCCGCCATCGCCTCCACCATTGCCTCCGCCATCGCCTCCGCCATCGCCTCCGCCATCGCCTCCGCCATCGCCTCCGCCATCGCCTCCGCCATCGCCTCCGCCATCGCCTCCGCCATCGCCTCCGCCATCGCCTCCGCCATCGCCTCCGCCATCGCCTCCGCCATCGCCTCCGCCATCGCCTCCGCCATCGCTTCCATCACCGCCATCGCTACCGCCACCGCCATCGCCAACGCCATCGCCACCGCCATCGTCATCGCCATCGTCATCGCCATCGCCACCACCACCGCCATCGTCACCGCCATCGCCTCCGCCATCGCTTCCGCTACCGCCATCACCATCGCCATCACCATCGCCAGCAGATACGGAATCCGCCAGCGCCGTTGCCGCCACTGACTTCCGCGGCAGTATCCTCGGCCGGAGGTGGCTCGGATTTCACAGTGGGAATGCGAGAAATCCTCGCCTGCGAGAGCAGACGGACGGACACGTGCATGCCCTAGTTTTGCCACAAGGCAACGTCCTTGCACTCTGCAAGTTCTTCCAGTTAGAAGCAACGTCTAGCTTATGTAGCCACTGTGGGTGCCACTGCAGTTTTACATCACTGCGGGTTTGTTCTCGTGAAACTTTTCATCACTTACCGTGAAAGTAAATAATATAAACTCAAAATAGGAATTGGCTACCAGAATGATTGTGCCTCACATTCTTTAACTTTCTTGTGTTCTATAAAATCTACCATTTTTCACTTTTTGTACAATTGTAATATTTCAGTTTTTGAACTAATGTTTCATCAGCTCTTACACCGATGAATTTGGACTTACTGTAGAACAAAGCGTTTTGCAACAAAACTATAAAGATTGTAAATACATTTATGAGACAGAAACACTGGGTATTTAATATATATATATATATATATATATATATATATATATATATATATATATATATATATATATATTTCTAATGTTAAATTCTGCGGGAGAAGCTTTCTCTGTGAGATGAGGATAATCTCTGAAGTACTCGTAGAATATTCTCTTCGACATTGTTTTGTTGTTGTTTTTTTTAATTTTGTCAAAATCGATTTTTCAGAATGTTAATAATCTTATGTTACAGAGAATTAGTGTACTATTTATGTTTCACAAGGGTTCAAATAGGAATATCATCCCACATAAAATTGTTCAATCACAAAAGTTGTCATCGTTTTACCATTTACATTTCATTTTGTTTCTATTAATAAGTGTTAAAAAGTTTTCAAAAAATCAGTTCGAGAAAAATGTCTGCACCTGCAAAGGACAATGTATAACGTTTACCTAATTTTACAAGAGAGGATAAATATGTTTTACTGCCATATAAGATAATGGATATGTCATTACTTTCCCTTACTCGTTATTAATTCATAGTGCGTTTTCGGCAGAGTCCGCAATATCTCCAGGAAGATGAGAAACGACGATGAAACAAAACTGTGATATATCGCATTTTGACGTAAAGTTGACTAAGTGACTTTTATACCTGGACAGAAAATGGTTCAAACAATAATTTTTCAAGAGGAGGCTTGGTCCCCATTGTCCCCATGTCCTCCGTCGTCTTCACAGACCCAGTGGCACCGTCTGAATTCGACCTATCAAGATAGGGTCGAAAATCCTATCGCCGTCAGGACTCGAATCCTAGGACCTCCCGGTCAAAAGCAGTGATATCAACAGATGCCTTGAGCCATCTCATCCCGTTCTATGAGCAGTTGGTTAATAGCGTTTTCCATTCGCCGCATTGGTGCGCATCCAGTGCGCGCTCAGGACATCTCTCGTGTTAAATTCGACCGTTAGGGCGCACCAGTGCAAAGAAGCGCATGTTCCATTCGCACAATCACATGGAACCAGGGCGCACTCGGGGCGCCCTAAACTGCACTGACGATCGCGTCAGTGAGGTTAGGTACGGAAGTTATCCATGCTGATTTGGATTCGATTCGTGGTGAAATTGTGAAGGCAATAGAGGATCTACTGTCACGCAGAGATACTTCGAATGATGAAGTATATTATGTTTTACAAGAAATGTTTTAAAATAATTTTTGTGACTCGCTAAGTTCGGAAAATCAGTTTGCGTTTTCCTAAAATTTAACCTTGAATAACTTCATGTTAACAAATTCAGTGCTATTTAGAAACCAAAGTGTAGATATGTCTCAATTTCGAAGCGCTAAGGAAGTGAAAATAAAAACAATGACCCTTACAAAATCATTCAAATATATGTGCCAAGAAATGTTTCTCACACGCCTATACATATATCAGCGAAAATGCTCATGTTAAAATTTTTATGGTTTTCAATAACCAAACAATTCTGCAGAAGCTTTTCGGTCCAAAATCTTGTGTACTATATCGATCACTGGCAAATAACAAAAAACGAAATTTCGACAGATACGCATTTGAAGTTTTCGTAGTTCTTAAATAAAGAAATCACACGTTAATAATCTATGAATTAAGAAGTAAGAATTATCAAAAGACTTCATAAAAAATTATAACAATGATCAGAATTCAAAATCATTATTTTTCGAGTTCCATCAGTATGACAGACCAAGACCAGCTATCTATAATTTCACTGCGTAGCGCACACGCACTGACTCAGATCCGGAATCCGTTTCATTCGTAGCTGCCCTCCACGCGTGTGGGGCAGCACTCTTGGGGAGCGATGACGTTTTCGCCCTGCACTAGGGTGGGTTTCAGTGCAGCGAATGGAAAACGCTGCAAGATCCGCACCGTGCTCACCCGCGCGTTCCGATTTCTCGCGACGCCAGCGAGTCGGCTCGTCCAGGCCAGATGCCTGTGCCCCGCCCGGTCGTTCGTTTATTGACCCGACGCGGCGAGGCACGGCGAGCGGAGTGCAAACCTCCTTTACGTGAAAATCAAATTACCCGCCATCCCCTCTCCCCCTCCCTGTCGCCGCTCTGAGCGTGGGCGGGCGAGTCGGTGCAGGGCGGGTTCAATACCGGAGCGGGAATGCGCCGGAGTTGCTATCGACCTCGCGCCGACTTTTCATGTCGACTAACCTTGTTTGTCGGCACGAATTTGTGTTGAACTTTCGAACCGAATTCTTATGCAGTGTGCGCGCGTGTATCGTGGACGGCAAAGCCCCTCGTGGATGATGGCGAAGTGTGTCTGTCCGTGTTCCAGATGTCTTTTTTGCTTTCCAGATTAGATATGGACTGAATTCCTAAGTAGTGGTACAAGAAAGTCGGTTTCGCAATTTGAAATCCTTCGAGAGATTTTTCTTAAAGAATTAGTTTAATGTTTTCCTCTATTACGAAATGATCTCGAACGTTATCGATAATCCACAAACATTAAACGCGCTTTGACCCTAGGGTTTAATTTCGTACTTACCAAACCTAGAATGAATATTTTATGTTCTGGAAGTGAACTGAACACAACACAAATATGTGGTATATTTATATCGACTTAATTTTTTCAACTTAGTTTTTTATGAACAGATCCTGTTATAAAAATGTATGTAATAGTCAATACATTCTCGTTCAAAAAAGTTTAAAATGTTTTCACTCTATATCTTATAATTTAATTTTCAAAGAAACAATTAATTACTATTCATTACAAAATTAAATGTTCACTCTCACTTCTGTAGCTTTCCTTCTCTTATGGTGAATTGCTTAGTGTAATACAGAATATAAAAACAATTACTTTACATCTGGCTTAATGATTCACAGTTTTGTTCCAGTAATGTTCTTAGATCTTTATCACAAAACAAATCTTCTGAAAAAGTATTTTTCATGTATTTGTTACGTAACTCTTTAATTTTTAAACCAGGATATCCTTCTCACTAAATAAAAATTTTGTTTGTCAGTTGGATATTGCATATTTGTGAAATAAAAGTGATATTTGAGAGGGACTCATTAAAATGGTTGACTTTCATTCAAGAACATTCAGACATACATGTATCTATGAACTAGTTGAGTCAGGTAATAACAATGCTAGTGACAACGCTTTTAGTATGAGTCACCTACAGTTTTAATGTTTTCTTCATAACGAACCAGATGTTTCGAAACACGCTTTCAACATCAAATCTGTTAGTATATTCTGTTGAGCACGATCTAACACGTAACCTGTGCTATTGACTGATCATAGACCTAGATGTTTCCCAAGCATAAAACAGTTAATTCATTAGCAGCTGTCATCGAGTAAGACATAGTTGCATGTGTTTCTCTTGTTGTTTTTTTGATCGTAAAGCTTGTCAGGATAATGGACGGACATACCGCTGCTCTGCCCGTTGGTTTACGAGATTATAGATGACGGACCTTATAAATGAGCGGCGTCAGCCCATCCCTAAAAATGGGAGTGGGGACAGGATAGGAAAAGACGGATCAGGCGCGATTCGTGACCCGTTGTTAAAGGAACTGCTCCAGTATCCATTCCGAAGGAAACCACGTCTAATCAAAGTAAACGGTTTCTAGAATTATCTCGAAGACTTCGAGGCACGTCGTTCTATCAGCTAGTTCGCTGGTGTCGACAATACGCCACCGTCTGAGTTCGAACCGAGGACCTCCCGAAGCATGAGATGCTGACTCGGTGATGCACTGAATCACCCAGGAATATTTCCACCGTGGTGTACCAGAAGAGGTCCTTCCGGCGTGTCCGGACACGACTGCTCCGCCGACTATTCTAGCTTCCGTGCCTCCCGGCCGCTGTAAAGTCGTATACTTGCCCGTGGCCCACACGTCGTTGTCAACTCACCGCCATCCTTCCCCCTCTCCGTCCCCTCCCCTCCTCGCCCCCCCCCCCCGACCGCATTATCCCGAGCTTGTTTTAGCTCCTGTATACAGCCGTGTATCTGCGACCTCTTTGTGGATTCAGTATTCGGTACGGTATATAGAGGGTACTATATACTTCACGCTCTGGGATCACGTAATTCCACTTTCACGTCATTTTCCAGGTAAAATATTACGATATTCCCCCTGAGAAACGATTTTATGGGCTGGCACGGAATATAAGGTACACGCGGCTGACTGGAAGTTCGGAAATCGACGGTAGTATGTATAGCCTTCTCGGGAGCAGGCGGAGCTCGAAGTACTTCCATAAAACCGCGCACGAGCCTAGAGTTTCCGTGACTCGTGGACGATCGTTGAAAGATGGCGCCGGCGACGCCGAGCAGTCCTTGCGCTCAATTGCCTATAAAGGGGCGAATTCGGGGAAAGTAAGGAAAAGTGCGGTGAAACGGAGAGCAATTCAGCCGTGCTTCGATGTCAATAGCGAGTGCTGCCATTGTTGTATAAGCCGTTTCGTGGAAAGTCACACAAGCAATTCTGGAGATCACGTGAGAATTGTCTGGTGAGAAAGTCAAGATAGAGAAATACAGCGATTATTTATTCTTTAAGGTTTGTGTTTGGTGTTTTTCTTATTGAGAGAATTGAAGCAACTCGGTTTTTGCTTCCTTCTTTTTTTTATTTTTTTATTCTAAAATAATATACCAAGCTAATAATATGCTTCTTTTCGTTAAATTACCTATGGCACTTTCTTTTTCTAATAAGAGCATCCATCCATCGAGTCTAATTGACTTGTGAGAAGCGACAAATCGCGCAAATATACTAGCATATTCGGTTGGATTTTGGCGACGAGTTCGTCTCCACATTTAAGATTTTTATAAAACATGATTATCTATTAAAGGCGGATTATTTTAAAAGGGTTTGGTGCAAGGTATACTTTACCATTTATTTATACAAAACTGATTACATATCACTATTTCTAAGTCACATATGAATAGCAACACAGTATTAACTGACTATTCCACTAGTGAAATTAAAACCAATAGTGTTTAACTATACATACAAAATGTCCCCATCAAGACGGTGTATCTCAAAACGTTTATCGAATTTTTTATCCGATTTTTCTTACCGCTTCTCTCTCCTCGCTTCGTGAGTTCAGGATTTATCGGCAATTTCCAATGCACTCGTGGTTTTACCTATGATAAATAAATATTGGTCGTATGGATAGTAAATAGTCATTAAAACCTAATAAACCATTATTTTCCTACAAAGTATTGCCAAGGTCCAAATCAGAATTTTTATAATGTGTATAGAAGTTCTGACAATGAATGTTGTGATGAAGTTATTCTCGCATCACAAAAGTGCTTAGGAACGTGTCCTCATAATGCAAGGGAAAACAAAGAGAGATATTGAAGTCCCTATCTCACCAATATTATTTACCTCAGGTACATACACGAGTTGGATGGCCTACCCAAAGAAAAGGATCATAATAGTTTATCAAACCATAATTTACCTACAAAACACCAATGTTCAAAGCCAATTTTTTTAAGAGCATATATATTTTATCTACGAATGTTATGCTGAAGTAATGCAAAGATCATAAACGTGCCCACATAAATGCCTCTGCAAACCTACAAAAACCAAACACCAAAAAATTCTTCAAGTTCCCATCTCGCCACTATTACTTACCGCTGGCTCATGCAAGAGTCACGTAGCACATATTTACAATTGCAATTATTGCCCAAGTCTTTTTTGAGTCATCCAAGCTTTCTCTCGTCGAGAACAAAACAATTTCGAAACTGTGACCGAGTGTCTGCGAGTCGCTCGCGAGAGAGACCTTTTACTCCTCCGCTGTGGCGCTCCCGTCTATTACATACGCAGGCGTGCAAGAAGCAGAGGTAGGCGATAGGCTGGAGGCGCAAGGCGTGGAGAGTCGTGGCGAGGAACGTCACCGCGGAGGACTTTCTACCCGCTGCGATCACTCGGAGGCACCTCGCGCCATCTACGGAGACCCTGTCACACACACACCGCACGTAGGACGCGTCCCTGGGGTCACGCCGCGCCGCGGCGCTAGGCCAAGCAGTGGGCGGGAATCACTGTGCATTTTCCGTGGTATCTTATCATTAGAGCCCAAAAGTTTGGCTGAATGTTTTTTTTAATGATTTGTATGACTTTTAACTATAGAAATCCATTGCAGTGCCTCTGACCGGGAGGTCGTAGGTTCGAGTCCCGGCGGTGACAGGATTTTCGGCAGTAGGCAGATAGCTATATAGTTAGAGTTCTGTCGCTGTCTGAAGGAGTCTTATAGTGGCGGCTGCTCTGATCGGTAGCTCTACGTGTTTTGTCCGATCAACACCAGGCGAATGCCGGAGCAGTATCCTAACAAACGGGCCACGGATCGCGCGCGATCTTTCCTTCCTCTTCCTTGTCCTATAGTCACATCTTATTTACACACACTTACATTCACATTCACTATGCTACGGCACATGCTGGGAGACCGGTCGAGAGCTTAGAGCTTGCCGGACTGGGGCGGTGCCCTGCTGGTGAGAGATACCTGGTTGGAGAAAGCCGCGCTACCCGACGGTAAGTCGGCGACGGATGTCGCCATACAGCGGGAGAAGATCACCGCATTCTCCCGAGGTAAAACATGCTCTACACTTACGAGACTAATTATCTTAGTCGTTGACGCGCCTGCAATCAACAATCAATCAACAATACGGATCACTTAAATGTACAACAGCAGTTGTTTTAATAGATTTTCGTTTTGCCTAGTTTAGCCTATTTTAGCTTATGTTGCCTAGTTTTGGTATTTTGTCTTAGTTTTGGCCTTTTCTTCCTTGTTCGTCATTATTTTCCTTGTTTTCTTCTGGCGCTGATTTCGATCAAGTTGGAAACATGCATGGAAGCCTGGACAACACGAAGGCAACGTCATGTTTTGTCGTTCTGTGGAAAAAAAGACTCCAGGGTCAGATAGTGTTACAAATCTAAAAGCGAAAGGAAGATGAGCACGGAGAACAGAGCTCTATGCGGTGATGTACCCTTCTCGGTATTGGAGATTTCACAAGTGTGAAGAACGAAAACTATCTATAATTGCCTTTTAATTGATGCCTTTTAATGATTCAAACGGAATCCCAAAATAGCATTTTGTAGAGACAGCGTCGCGAGTAAAACAGATTGTGCGACATCGTATCGAGTGCTCACGGGAATTGAATATTACAAAGAGATTATCAATATTTTCTACATAAGTGCTAATGTAAATTTTCGAGTTAAGAATGTGAATCATTTGAATTACTATTTTTTTTATAATCATTCCTTTTAAATGGTGTTTATTTCTTTGTTTCAATTAATTTGTGCACCCCTTCTTTAGCCAGAATAAATTCATCTTTGCGTGCCTATTTTGGGAAAAATAAATACATTTTTACCTGCATGTTTCAGATAAAATCAATGCCTGAACTTCCGGGCTTTACTTATCAAACAATTCAGATCCCCAAGGATCAACATTTTTTAAATATAGTTTATTTATTCCAATGTTAGCAGTTGCATTATAGTGCAACTTAATTACTTTTTGAGATTTTTTTGTCATAAGATCATCATTTCGTAATATTAAAATGACTCCAATAGATTTTTAAATGTTTAAGATAGCTTCTGCCAACATTTCTTTGTTTTGTTCTGTGGGATCCGTTTTGTGCACTATACTGTCTTTGTGCACTATGCGAGTCGCGGTGAGGCTGTCGTGGAACTGACACATACGATACTTACACGTGCACGTGAGTATTTTCCCTTACTCTTTCTTTTGTTGTGAGCTTTCCGATCGTGATATATTCATCAGAGTTCACTAAAATAAATCATTGGCTCTTTCTTTTAGAATTCCTCTTTCTATACCCCTGAAGCAATTCATTTTCAATTTTTGTACTCACAAAGATGTTTTTCTGCACATCTTATCTAATATAGTACCGTACATTACTTTCCCTTTATTTTTGATCCTGCATTTTGTATTCTAGTATTTTCGAATTTTTACGTCTCGCCTCTTCGTGTCATTGAAGAACAGCTTTCTTCGCTCATCTACATTTCATCACGTCTTTACTTTCGACTTCATTCACTAATTCCCCATTCATCGTTTTCTCATTCATCTCACCCCGTTCAGTATTTTTCTTTCTTTTCAATTTTCTCCATTCATTCGATTGACTAATTCATTCTTGTGCTTCTCACCTCCTTCTATAATATTTAAATTTGCTTTGTAATTATTGTCTGTTTATTATTATGATGCTGAAAATAAAAAAAATATGAATAGTTTGATTTGAGCTACACAGAACTTCGACGGAATTTCATCTATTAGTATCTTTTAGTGTATTAATTCAGATCATTTCTAATGGAAATTTCGTGGTTTCGTGTAACAATATTTTATTCCACAGAAAGAATTCATTCATTGCTAATGAAACTTCTGTATTTCTTAGCAGATATTACTCAACAAACTTAACATTTGGAATTTTTCGTCCAGCATATAAACAAAATAATAATACTCTCGAAGTAGATAAACAGATTTACTGATGAAAACTAGACTAATATACAAAAGATAACAAAAAGCAGTGCATCTTTTTACTGTGTATGTTGTAAGACCTTTTCCAGTTGATGTTCTGTTTGAAATAAGAAGAAACATAAATTCTCAAATCGTGTTTTGAGGATCTGAATGGAAACATTTCATTTATCTTAGCTTCAATTAAATACATATTTTTACTGATATTTGAGCAGATCTGTAAAATGATTGTCTCCATAATAGAATTATGAATAATAACAATAGTAATAACATCAGTAAATGAATATTTTTTATTTGTGGCATTATTTATTATTAATAATAATAATAATTATTATTATTATAATAATATTGTTAATATTATTAGCATTATTATGTTGTTCTTACAGTCTGTTTTAAAATATTTATAAGTAAAATGTGATCACGCAAATACGCATCATACAAAAATGTGCATAAATTTAATAATAATAATAATAATAATAATAATAATAATAATAATAATACCCATAATCCGTGCATATATACCTTTATACGTGCTTATATTCACACATACATGCATAATACGCCCATACACACTTACTAGATGCATATATGCGTACGCATTTCATGCATTCATAGTAAGGCAGGGTGCGTGAAGGCTAAGTACACTGACACCTGCCCCCTTTGCCTGTGCGCCCCCCTCCTCACTAATCAGAGCCCCGGAGGGGGAGTGCCGGCGCGAGCCGCCTGTGTCACGCGCACAGCCGGCGCACCGCGTGCACGCCGCTCAAAGCGTGCGTGCGTGAGTGCGTGCGCGGGTACGCAGGGGAGGGGCGGCGTCGGGCGCGAGCATGTGCGTGTGTGTGTCTGTCTCCTAATGGCCGTGCAGGAATCCCGTCTTATCGCGCAGACCCGCTCTAACGGCCGGACAGGTAAATAGGATGGCGGCCCGGAGGTGGTGGAGGCGATGGCGGCGGCGGCGGTGGCGGTGGATCGGCGCGTCGAGGCGCCGAGGCGACTATGTCGCACTGTGGTCTGCATAGAAGGAAGAGTGGCCAATAACAGACAAACGAGGAATTGCTTATGAAAAGACGTATGGTTGAAATGTAATGCATTCGCAATGAAAGATACGCAATTCAGGATAGTATGAAGGGGACAATGCTTGGGCATTTGCATACTACCTCGATATTATTATATTCACCATGTAAATCATTATTTATTTCATTATTCCCTAAACAATGTACAGAATGAACTATTCTTCACCTAAGAGAAGCCTTTGCTTTTACGTAATCTTAAATGCTTTACATTATTTTAGGAACACATTAATTCTCCAAAATATAAACTACCTCCCCAAAGGATGTGAACGTTTTCAATTATTTACCAAAAATCACTGTATTGAACAAATTTTAAGAATCTAGCGTAAATTATTTAGTAATCAAAATAAATATAAAATATACGGGTAAGAATTCAGAATGGTGTATGAGAATAAGAAGAAATATATTTGGCTAATTGTAGCGCAGTTATTGTTGGTATTACAAGTTTCACTACTGGCAAGTTCGAGAAGAAATTGTTATTTATGTAAAATTTCGTTCTATAATTCAAGACGGTCTGTTTTTCTATCAAAACCTAAGCCCTAGATTACATCTGCCTCCGTGTGTTTAAATTTTTTTAGAGGCTGACTCCAGATTAAGGAAATCAGCGACTAAAGAATGTGCCGCACGCAAACGTTTGAATTAATTCAACCGAATTTCCAGTTACATTGGCCACTTTTCTCCAGTGCCGATGGCAGCGCCTGCGACAGCGGTGGCGACCCTTACGAAATCCACAGTAATGAGCTGCGCTCCGAGACACGATGCGTCTAGCGTCGCCCCACCTCACACCACCTCCACCCACTGCCCATTGCCCGTCGCCCACCACGCAACACACACCATTCACCGCTCAACACCCACCATCCACCACCCACTACCCACCATCCACGACACACCACACTATGCATTGCCTATCGCCCACCACCCTCCTCCCACCACCCACAACACACAACCCACCAACTCACCACCCATCACCCATCACCCATCACCGCTCACCTATCACCCACCCGGCACCCACCCACCACCCATCACCACCGACCACCAGCCACTCACCACCCACCCATCACCCACCCTGCAACCACCCATCACCACCCACCACCAGCCATTCACCAGCCACCCACCACCCATCACCCATCACTACTCACCTTTCACCCACCCGGGACCCACCCACCACCCATCACCACCCACCACCAGCCACTCACCACTCACCCATCACCCACCCTGCAGCCACCTACCACCAGCCATTCACCAGCCACCCACCACCCACCATCACCAGCACTCAGCACCAGTCACCAACCACCCACCTCCCAGCACTCACCGCCCATCACCACCACCCACTGCCCACCGCCTACCACCCTCTGCCCATCGCCTGTCGCCCGCCCACGGTAAACACGAAGCCAGGTGCGCGTCGCGCGCTATATTTAGGCGTCACCGCACGCACTCACGCACCGACACGTAGCTGCGGGTGCGTGTAAGGCGAGATGGCACAGCCCTGGCCCGTCACGTGAGGCGGGATACACTCGAGATGCCTGTCGTTTTGAGGGCATCGTACCGGTGGTATATTTTGGTACAGTTTATGACGTTGTCTCATTCGGTGTATTCTTATCTTTCAGTCGTTGTCTCTGGAGGTAGCATCGTTCACAGGTAGAGCTTAGAGTTCAAGTCCAGTTGATGGTGGATTCAGTCACAATTCATAGATAGATCGAATTCAACCACTGTTTTGAGGAAAATTCTAACGGTTGGCTGCCCTGTATGGAAGTTTTCGCAATTTATTCAGTTAACATCAGGTGAATGACGGAGCAGTGACCTTACAAACGGGAGACATTGCGCTTAATCTTTCTTCTTCCTTGTTCCCTCTTCTCCCCTTAGACACATACAGATACACATATACTTGTACTGCACTATCATACATGTGAGAGATCATCAAGAAACTTCGAATTTATCACAGTTAAGGCGGGAAGAGACCTGGAAGGAGAAACCTCGCAAGATCACATGTGTTGGTTGAAGCCGGATCGCACGTTCCAGCGGGCGAGAAACATCGCCTCTTCCTGGGATATATCATGCATTTCACTACATGAACTACGTTATGGGACTAGCAACTTCAACTGACGCGCCCGGAATCAAGAAATAATCGCCGTATTATGTGGCTCAGGACATCAAGCGATGCCACTGCAGTGCCTCTGACCGGAAGGTCCTAGGGATCGAATACCGACGATGACAGGATTTTCGACACTACATAAGTCGAAATCAGCCGCTATCTGGAGGGCAATTCTAGCGGCCGGTTGCTTTGAATGGTAGTTTCCATGGTTTCTTCGATTAATACCAGGTGAATGCCGGATTATTATCCTAACAAACGGGACACGGACAGCCTGCAATCTTTCCTTCATATTTTTTGTCGTGTCCTCACCTCTTGCAAAAACAAACTTACACTTACATGCACTACACTACCGCCCATATCAAGAAACTAGTCGAGAAGTTAGAGCTTGACTCGGCTGAAGCAGTGCCCTGTTGCTGAAGGTAACTAGATTAGGAAAATCCTGCAAGCCGTCATGTAGGCTGACGCCGGATCTCCCCCCAGAGAGGAAAATACTTCCACATCCCGTGATAAAGCATGCATTACTCTTACGGCACAAAATACCTTAGGAATTGACGCACCCGGATACACTACTCAATAAATAAAAAATAAATTGTTTAAGTTAAGTGAAAAAAATGTTATAAATTGGTAGATTGTTTAGATGCGAGATCACAACTGATGTATCCAAGTACGGGAGTCTCTAGGTTCCCATGCGATTCTATTGCCGGAATGATAATTCTAGGGCTGTTATTTCCATGGTTCCCCTAGACCAATTCCAGCCGGATGCAAGAACAATTCATAGGAGTAGCCCCAGAACCACGAGCGCGATACTTCCTTCCCATTCTACCCATTCACCTATCCTTTGGGCCAAGGGATGAGTTGCCCGGTTCAAATGAGTCTATCCTTATGTTCTAGAAACGACTTACACAGTATTTCGACTCCGCAAATATCAGATAAACACTCATGAACAATTGTAAAGCCAAAGGAAAAGAAAATAATTTTTAAGGTGATAATGTCACAGATTCATCAACTTCTTGTTACGTATTTTATTTTATTGTATTAATAAAAAATCATATATTCTGAGAGGTATTATGTCAGCGCGATATCGGTGTTTTAACTGAATAAAATGTCTCAATACATGTGGATAACCTTCACATTCGGAGAATTTCGTAAGTTGGTTGGTCATTGATGTCACCACTCGCTTTCGCAGGAGGAAAAAGCTACACTTATACCCGTAATACAAACAGTAA
This sequence comes from Teleogryllus occipitalis, assembly GCA_011170035.1. Taxonomy (NCBI): domain Eukaryota; kingdom Metazoa; phylum Arthropoda; class Insecta; order Orthoptera; family Gryllidae; genus Teleogryllus; species Teleogryllus occipitalis. The sequence continues at coordinate 52,064 of BLKR01005972.1, read as the reverse complement.
GTGACTTGTTTCGAAAGTTGACAACAATATTGCTGTGTCCCACTTGTTTGGATTACTTCTAATCTCGAAATCCTTTCTCGCACGCAATTGCGTAGTGGCGTGTATGATACTGCCCTGTTCATTGATTGTTAGGTACCCGTATTAAAATTACCACAGCTTGCCGTCAATTGTTCATTACCCAATAACTCTGGACCTCACGCATTCGTAATAATACCAAAGCATAGATCGTATAACTGTTATAGGTGCAGAGGCCAGATAGAGGTTAACGCAATAGCAATTTGAGTGGTTAGTGTACGTAAAATATATTTACGATTCGGTATGGTTAACGTCATGCGACATGATAGAAACTGACTTTTCTTTGAAGAATGACCATTTGAAAAATGTCATTTTCAAACTGTGACCACCATCAACAAGTTGGATATTATTATTTATTTTAACTTTTACATCGAATGTTTATTCCGAGGTTTTCCTATTATCTTTTGTAACCTAGCTCACAAAAGATTAGTGACTACTACTACTTTTAAGGACTACTTCTAATATTACTACGAACAAAACTATTTTTAATTTCAATTCTGGATCTAGAAAACTAGTACCAAAACTATTTTCACACAAGTGAGCGGACAATCATAGCAAACAGATTTTATTGAATAGTTTTAATGCAGAAAATCCTGGTTAGCACGAATTCGCAATTAAAACGGATAACACGAATGTTTATAACGTGAATATAGATTATTTCGGTCCCTTGAACTTCATGTTAACAAGAATTTACAGTATGTATCATAGATCAGGGACATATCTAAGCAAATTCACGAAAAATCACTTTTCCCACTGTACATTCGTTCATGGTGTACGACCTCCCGGACGTCCAGGGCAATAGAGATAGGCCATTATCCCTGCCAAGAGGTCGAAATGTCGTTAGCGATAGCAACTTTAAAGCAAGGAGAAGCAGGGTTGGAGCAGGGTGGCCGTCACCTGCCCCTGACCATTAGTACTGTTGAACGAGAAGTTCACGTGGCGGAACGTGTTATGGGATGGGGGATTTTCATTAGAAACGGACGGTGCGTCGGTAGATCATTGGGATACGGTAATAGACCTGTGAGAACGTTACGACTCTGCCGATTACATCTATGTAAAATGATACGGAATATTAATGAAGGGCTTTAATAAATGTGACATAAATTTATATTTAACGAGAAGGGCGTGAAGTGATTTGAAATAATGTGAGCGTGGCACGGATTCTCAAATTCAAGAAACGAGAAACTACGCAACAAGAAATGTCTCACATGTCAAAGATTCTTTCACTGGCTGAATTGACTCCTACGCGTCATATCCATTGGCTCTGCAGCAAAACTCGAGCAAGGCTCAAGTCTCAGCGGTCGCCGATTTTCGACACTAGCTTGTCAGCTAGTTCAGCCACTGTCTAGACAAAAATTCTTGCGGTCGGCTGCTCTGATCGGTAGTTTTCCGTGGTGTCTCCGATCAACTCCAGGCGAATGCCGGAGTAGTACCCTAACAAACGGGCGACAGTCCGCGCGCGATCTTTTCTTCCCCTTCTTTGCCCTATCCTCACCCCTTACACACACACACTAACATGCACTATACCACCACATATGGTGGGAGGTCAGTCAGAAGCATGGTGCATATCCCGACTGCAGAGATACAGTGCTCGCAGAGATACCTGCTGGGGAAACACCACAAGCCAACATGCAGGTCGGCGCCGGATGTCGCGCATCGGGGACACTCACCTCTCAGGAACATACACTACACTAACAGAACTAATGACCCTTCGAGTAGACACGCCCGAAACACAAATCAATCAATTATATGTAAATTATTAAGATGTATGCACTTGTCACTCTAATTTCATTTTGCAGTGAAAGTGGAATATTAGTTACATAACACATTTCACCTTCCAGGTTTCTCTGTTTTGTGAAAAAAATTGACCTCTCAGGGCAAGAAAGATTAATCACGAAATCTTATTTCATCATATGATCTCCCAGGCTGTATCATTTTGGTAATAAAAAGAAAAAAAACAAATGAGATTAATATTTGTCATTTGCTGTTGAATGAAAAATTATGGAGTGATATTTCCTTATACATAATCCGAGTTCAGTATACTTTCCCAGAACTCCAAATCCTGTACCATGTCGACACTCCTGCTTTTGCATTTCGAAAAATACTCGTGAAATATAAACCCACACTTTGACGTCATAGCACTTTGACAAATGTCGCAATTGAAACATTTTTGTATGCTTATATTTTACATATTAATAGGAAGATTTATGCAATAAAGAAACACAAATAATTAATGTATATTTATGAATTCTGAGAGCGCGACGCTGAAATAATGTGTCATTTAATTTGAATATTACAAAATAAACATACAATCAAAATTACACATTACGTAACGTTACTTGACCGTTTTACATATCGCATCCTTTTGAAGGTGCTCACACGACTAATATACCCCAACGAAGAGACATCTTGAAAAATTTACAGTCAAAAATTTAATTCTATCGAATAAAATTCCGCGTATTTGTTCGCGCTGAACATTAACGGGAGAAATAAGAGACAATTGGACCGTATTTCACTCGCCAGAATCTCATGCCATGCGCAAGCCGTAAAGAAGGGCAAGGACCCGCGAGACCTGTGACATTCTCAGGGTCCATTACGTTAAGCATCGTCCGTTAGCGCACTGGCAGCCTTTCCGCTAAATTACGATGCGGCGTTCGCTTTCTCCGCGCCACCGCGCCCACCGCCGCCGCCCGTGGGATCGCAATAAAAGGTGCACATGGGTAAGCCTTCCAACTAGGGCCGCCATGGATACTTTGCTACTAGACACGAGGTTTCTTTTCTTCCTCTTCTTTCTTTCTTCTTTTTTGACTTCTTCATACACCCTTCTTCGTCTTTGTCTCTTTGCTTTCTTCCTCTTCTGCTTCTTTAATCCTTATTTTCTTCGTTTCTTGGGCTTCTTCCTTTCTTCGGCGTCTTTCTTTCTTCGGTTTCTTTCTTTTTTCGATTTCTTCTTTCCTGTTCTCGTCTTTTTTCCTCTTCTTCTCTCCTTTATTCAATCTTCTCCTACACTTCTTTTCTTCATGTCTTATCCTTTGCTTCTTCTTTTTCTCTTTGTCTCCTCTTATTTTCTCTACTTCTTCTTCACTTCTCCTCTTATTGCTAAAACAATAAGACTGTCTAAGTGCAGGTACTATTAAAGGTCGACCTTTGTGTTTCTGTGTAATCTCATGACTGAAATGGTAACTGATGTGTGAATGTGAAGTTTTACCGGTACAAAAATACTTTTTTACCTTACAATTGTGTCTCCATATTACAAACTAATGAAATAAATTATCGTATTCATATTATGCATCAAATTAATTGATATTAACCTGTAATATCTGAAATAATCAATCATTTAATGAAAAGAGATGGCGACTTCATATAAATATCACTGAATCAGTTTAAATTTGGAATGGGCTGAGTTACTTTATATGATTTATTAACGGAATCAATTAGGCGCATTATTTTTAATGATGATGTTGGGGTATTAATCCGCATGAAAACCGTTGACCTTTAGGAAGAAAAGTCAGCTTCTCCACTTGCTTTAACTGCTTTGAACGTTGGCTATTTCAATTAGATCAAATTATGATCGTATCTTTGAAAGATCTTTGTGTGTATTCTCCGCATTAGTGATACGCTGGAATCTTGTTATTTTCTTCTTCAGAGAACATTGAATTTTGTTTTCCTGGGCCTCATTAATCCTTCTCACCTGGCCTACATTTCATATGCATAGAATTTTCATTAATTGAATATTTGTATTCTTACGTCTTTGCGTGGAACCTGCATATTTGAGAGGAGAATATCGACCACAATCCCCCTAATATTATTCACGAAATTCATGAGTAAGCAACACGGGGAAATCTAATCCACAACGTTCCATATAATAATTTGCATGAAAATCTCCTGCAAGTGGTTTGATCTCAGTTTAGTTAGAGACTTTATTTTATGAAACGTTGGTAGCACAACGTCAGTGGTCAACTTATTCACTGGTGAACGCCTGTAACGTGAAAATTTTCGTTGCATTGTTGCGCCATCGGAACCGGTTCAGAAGTTGTAAACATAGGGTCATATACTGGTTTTGCTTAATCTCCTACATTTTTTATTTTGTAGGAAGTATATTTTGTCACGAGAGAGTTTAACAGTTTTCATTCTTTCTATGCATTTCATTACTACGTGAAATTATGAAAAATAATACCAGTTTAAAATATAGATTTCAGCACTCATGCATGGAAACTAGTTCTTACCTTCACTGGTTTTTGATTGAAATGTTACATTGTGGTAGGCATACGCCAAAACAGACTTCTGTTTCCGTGCCGTAAAGAAGTCATCGCTTCTTAAACAACTGCGAACTGCAAAGTAAACAAAACACTGGACCACAATGAACTTGGCTGCCGTCTCGCATATAGAGAATGATATGAGTACTAATACTTCAAAGTTAACATCAATCCATAAAAAAATAATTTATGCAACTCGTATGAAAGCACTTCGGAGTAATCATTTCAAAATGACGGTTCCGGCGTATATCATCGCCTCGTCATTCCACATTTCATTCGTACACCAGTCACACGTTCTTTTCTTTTTTATAAAGTAAAGATCCCTATTTTTAAAGACAGTTTTGACGTATCACATTGGAGATTATGACACAAACCTGTCTCCAATATGTAATTCATCACAAAAAATAAGGTGAGTTATTTTTCTGTGATTCATACTCAGGTCCTGTATAGTTTAATATATAGAAAATTTGTAATTTTAAACTAATTGCTTTCTTTTTACTTTTACGGTACAATATTTCGAAAACTAATAATATGAGAACGATGTGAATAATGTGTATTTTTGAAAAATTAACAATATTTGTGCCTGAAGATGACAATCAACATCGTCGAAACCTTGTGCAGCATAACATTTTACTATGTTTCAGAGATTTTGTAAACTAAAAACATATATGTTCTATATATAACATAATAATTTATAGTTTATTAAAAATACTTCTAACAGATCGTTCACATAAGTCTGTACTAGTTTTGTAAATAATTATTTCTGTATGAATATTCGTCCACTACAACTATTGATTGAAATATCAATCGGAATGGTTGCGATTTGTTTATTGCATTTCGCAAATTAAAATTACACATTATCTGATTGTTTGGATTTTGAAAAGCAGTAGACATACTATAATGATTTGAGAATTGGGAGAGCAAATTTATATCAATTTGTTCATCACACTCAAATCGATTACATAGACAATGGGATAAAACAATTATATTTCAATATATGAGAAACAAGTAATTTTAATCATGCCTTGGAAAGTAATTTCTCATTGCTATTTTTGATTTTTGATTTCTACATGAAACATAATACATAACGCTTATTAAAAGGATGTTAATTACTTTGAATAAAACAACCTTGATACAGAAACAAAATTGACCAACAAACGTTTTCATGAGTGGCTTTCATTGTTCTTGTGTTAAGTACGTAAGTGTTATACCTCACGTCGTAATGTTTCACCGTTTTGAACAAAAATTGGTCAAATATTTCGTAGAAAGGATTCATTTGCTTTATTCTTTTACCAACATTTTAAATAAAATAGAAAAATATTTGGGATTTATATATTTTACCTCTCTGGTTGATAATTTTGAATTCGACAATTATTACTATTCCAAAAAGAATTACTAGTTAGTAGTAAATGCCGGAAAGAAAGTGCAGTAAACCACGTTTCACCAAATTACTTATAAGTGCGCTGAAACAAAAATTACGAAGTTTTCTAGAAATCTTTTAGGATATCGTTAGAGGGAACCGGCCAAAAATACAGCCAAACGTTTTGCCTCGTCGGGAGGAATCGAATGGGCTATTGATCAACTAATTATGTGCCGTAATTCACCAAACGAATTTTAGTTACTTACAAAACAAACAAAAAACTTTTTTTAGAGTGATCTCTTAAAATTTCCTGGGTGGATTCGCAAGAAAATGTACAGCTCCCCATCAGAAGACCGACGCGTTTGATGACACCTATTGTGTTGATTGGAAGATCGGGACTGGTCTAAGCGTGAATGACGGACAGGCGGACGAACGTTCGGAAACAAATGTTTTCAATCGGTTTCAACTATAAAATGTAAATGTTCTGAAAGTCAAAGTTCAACTTCCACACAGCTCCGTGAAGACGTTAGAAGCTGACGAAGAAATGTCATGGACATAAAACTGCAGCAAGCCTCCAACAATCCGGCAATTCGGTTCTAGGAAGCCATAACCTCGCAGTTCACACAATAGAGAAGAAAGAAGGCAAGATTTACAAGCAGCGCACTGTCTAGAGGCCATTCTCTTTGATTCGCTATGCATACCGCGTTCGTATTTTAAAAATTCACGTATGGGGAAGGCCATAACACCCCGTTCCGGGGGGCGCTGTAAAAAGATATCGACGTCAGCAAGGAAACCAGCACTCAAAATTGCTTCAGTCTAGCCAACCAATGTTTCCTGGACAGCAGTGTATCTGAGGTTCCAAAAAACGTGCAAAAAAGTACAAGAAACTTGTAAACCTATGATAGCACATGCTTTCTCGTATAAGTTAACCGGTTAGGTAGTATATTTCGCCTGATATCCTATTAACACTTCAGATATCTGTTGAAAAATTAATTTCGGCAAAGGAAGTGCGAAAGATTCAAATTTGCAATTTTCGAGATGAGAAGTTTGAAGATGAAAATCTAGTTTATACCATAGTACTTATAACCGCTTTGTTCGAAAAGAAAATAGGTTATCCGTCCTGGGATTGAAAGTTTGGCCTTTGCTTTAGCAGAGCACCAATTTATAACAAACTGTACCGTAATTACATTAAATAGAGCACTTATGATCTGTACAAAGATGAAAGGAAATATTTAATCGAAAACTTTTGAGGAATTTTCAAACTTGTTTCTTTATATTTCTTTCGTAATACATTATTAGCTTTTGCCCCCTTTGTGCCTCTAAACATTTAACCTCTTGCTCCAAACTAAGTGATCATTGAGGCAAATGTGTTGAGAAAATTTGCCCAACACTTAACTTTATAGTGCCCACATACTTCTTTAGTGAAAATAAACAAACTCCATCAATACACCAATTTCTAGAATATCACTTAATATATTTTTAAAAGTTACCTTTAATTACCAAAATATTTTGAACCCGATTACGAAATTTTTGGTGATACTGACAATCTTCCCATTGAGATTCAAGCATTTGTACTTCATTGTGAGTTGTTTCTCGTAACCAAAATACGAACAAGATACACGGCAGGTTGTGTCAAGTGAACAGCACTCTCGCATAGATTACAGCCATAACCTCAGTTATTATTCAGTATATATTTTTATAATGACATCATTACGATCCGACCGTAGGCACGTACAAGCGGTCATTCTTTATACCAGAGCAGATGCATCGCCTTATGGAGATGGGCCATCCCGCCCGAGTATACTTTATGCCTTAATGTCTTTGTTACGTAGTAAAAGGGCGGCGGGGAACGAAGAGCCGTGTCGGCGGTTAGGGCGACACGTGTGAGATCTTCGATAAGCGTCCTGCCCTTCCGTAGGGCCGCCGCCAACGCCGCCTACTCCGCCTCTGCCGCAGTCGCCGCCACCGCCACTAGCACCGGCACCGGCACCTCCACCGCAACAGCCTCCTCCTGCGCCTGCGTCTCCGCCTCCGCCTGCGCCTGCGCCTGCACCTCCGCTTGCGCCTCCGCCTCCGCTTGCGCCTCCGCCTCCACCTCCGCCTCCACCGCTTCCGCCTCTGCCACCGCCTCTGCCACCGCCTCCGCCTCCACCTCCGTCTCTTTGCCTTCGCCTCCAGTTGCGCTTGCGCCTCCGCCACCGCCTCCGCCTCCACCTCCGCCTCCCCCTCCGCCTCCACCTCCGCTCACGCCTCCGCCTCCGCCTCCGCCTCTACCTGCGCCTCCGCCACCGCCTCTGCCACCGCCACTGCCACCGTCTCCGCCTCCGCCTCTTTGCCTTCGCCCCCATCAACGCCTTCGCCCCCGCGCCCGCCTCGGCCTCCAGCTCAATCTCCACCTCTGGTTCCATGTCCGTCTCCACCACCGCCACCGCCACCTCCTCCGCTCCCGCGGCCGTCGCCGCCGTCTCCTCCACCCAATTTGCATAAGCGGGAGACAAGGGCTGGGGAGGAGTCAGGTGCGGGACCCTGACCCAGTTGCTGCCGATGTGGGGTGCTACCGGGCACTCTGATCCCTTCGACGGAAGTCACGTGGTGAAGATTCTGCTGGGTGCATCAAAACATGGGTGAACGTAATTTACTGTATGCTGACCTGCTGTGGAATCTGTACAACGACTGCAATGCATACCGTTTTGTGCTATATTTGGAGATACGAAACTACAGTATGGCTTGGACAATGAAGTACACAATGACAAACCACTTCGAATTCGAAGTAAGCATCTCAATCATTATTCTTTTAATACTCACTACGGAAAGTCTAAAGAGAAAATTGTGGATGTGTGGTTACTAACATCCCCTTAAGGGATCAGAAAAGTGAGGTCCAATTTATTGAACTAGTACAATATAACTCAAATGAATTTAAATGCAGGTCTTCATTATTATAAATGAAGAAGAAAGATAGATGAAGATTATGTATGTAAGTTTTCACTTTCTTGAAATCAAATGGCGTCAGGAAGCTATCGGTAGTCTTTACATTTCATAAACTTTCTGTTCCTACATTCGGAATGTTAACTGTCTTGAGTTAAAATTTCTGAAAGCATTGCGGAAGAATTTGTAATTTATTATTATCTCATATGAAAGAATATATGCGGAGCATCCCTTCTTCCTTGTTCATATATTTTGAAAGTCTGTATAAATTTACCAAAAAAGTGTCCCAAGTTGCATGTACCCAGATGCCATTTGAGCACACACATACATTTTTATTTCACAGAAAAATATGTAAATGTAAAAAACTGAAATATCTCCTTGCATATATGCCCAGAAAGAACGCAACGATATAATTTCCAAGCGAATCGTCCTTTTTCGGAAGAAAAATTTAAATAAAAGAAAAACCGCGGAGCAGTCGTTGACCTTTGGGCCCTTTTTCTTCCTCAACCTCTACGACTTAATTGAAATTTTCCCTGTCAACAACCCCGCGAGTCTCTTTTTCTTCTTTCGGGGTCCGAACTCGGAACCTCAGAGAACAACCGGTTCCTCCACCCCTGCTCCGGGTCTCTGAACTCCGACTCCTCCTTTTCTGAGACCTAGCTATTTCCATCTCTGTCGAATTCTCCGGCGCCCCGGCGCCAAAATTTTACGTAAAAACCTTCCTCCTTCGTTTAAACGCGCTCGGGGCAAGTGTTACGACGATGGGGTGGGTCTGGGGAAAAAAAAGGGAGCGGCAGAAGCGACCGCGGTGGCCGAGAGGGGGGTGATGAGGGAAGGTTGCTCGCCTGGAAACCACCGGCTGAGTTGAGTTCATTGTCGCTGTTTCTGCAGTGACTCTGATCAGGAAGTCCTGTAGTTCGAATCCAAGCTACTCGAACATACTTTCTCTAGAGGACTCTAGCTGCTGGAATTCTAGTGGACAGTTGCTCTGATCGGTCGTTTTCTGTGGTTTGTGGTGCCTCACTGAAGAGAGATCCCTGGAGGGGAAATCTCTCACAAGTCGAGTGTAGGTCGACACCGGATCTCATCTCCAATGGTGCAGGATCACCGCCACCTTCCGGGATAAAACATTTACTACACTAACGAGTCTACTTACATGTTCGGTAACAGCAATCAATCAATACCTAGTACAAGAGTCGACCCACGGTCTGAATAAGTGGCAGTTTATGAGCAACGATTTACCCGTCAGGAAAAGCAATCGTCTGTTGGCATAACCTCAGAGTACAATTGTCACACAGAAAGCCAGTACCTGCCTCTTTCGCATCAGGACATGCATTCGTGGTTGGCGGCTTCTTCAACATCTAAGGTCGGCTCCACACATTCGGTATACGACAGGCAGCCACCGCTTCTTAATCCCGAACAGCTGATGTGTTCGGCGAATGTTCGCTCCTTTTGATGTGTCCTAAAGACCGACACGCGTTAGGTAGGGCCCGAACGAATGTTCGTCACCCGGCAATTTATCCACTACTACTCGGGATTCAGCAGTGGTTGCTCGCTGTTCGCCGAATAATGAATGTGTGGAGCCACGGTAAAGGCGGCTCCATTCGGTACGACAGTAGCGAGCGAGCGATCGCCAAATCTCGAGAGTAGTGTATTGGGTCACCCTGTTGCCTATTTTGACGAATATGGTGCTCACTTCCACCCCTACCGCGCGTCGACCTTTAAGTCACATTAAAAGAACCAACATTCACTGAACACGTCAGCTGCTGGGAGGGGCGATTAATTGTCGCTGCTCGGCGAATGCCGAATGAGCGGAGCCGCCTATTGTAATGCCAATTTCAAACATGCAGACATGTTCCGAGTACTGAGTTGTTAAACTCTACAGGGTAGCAAGCGACGCTCTCTCGTCCCCAAAGAAGGTAAGCAATGGAGGGGTTGTGCAGTCAGTCAGTCAAGGGGGAAACACGAGACGAGCCAACCCGAATCCCATTATACCCGATTTACACTTTTACTTTTGATCAAGAATTCTGGGGTTTTAGCAAAATCGCATGCGCAGAGTGGATTTTGGGGTCCAGAAGTCTACAAATAAAAATAGTAACGTAGGAATGGCTCGATGTTTCAATCTCCTTCCGATTACCGCCTTATGCACCTCACTGGAACATTTTATTCGCGCGTTTAGTCAGTCTTGGAATGTTTTTAAAATAATGTATTAACTGTAATGGGTTTTATCGACAATGTGAGCGACAAAAACCCCCATAGTCGTCAGGGAAAGAACTGCACTAACTTCAAAGTTCGAGCTGGACCAAGAGTCATTGGGAAAAAGATAGGTGGTGGAGAAGGCGATGGAAGAAAGTTGGAGGAGACGGAGGAAGCAAGGAAGAGGCGTGGGACGAGAAATCAGAGGAGACGAGGTGGTGGGGGAGGGGGAGGAAGGGAAAGCGGAGGAGACAGGAAGGAGAAGGTGGATAATAAGAAGGTGGAGGAATCGAAGGAGAAGTTGGAGGAGGAGGAAGTGGAGGAAGAGGCGGGGAACGAGATGGTGGAGGAGGCGGGAGAGGAAGTGGTGGGGAAGGGGAGAGGAGACAGAAGAGGAGGCGGGGAGGAGGCGGTGGAGGAAGCAAAGGAGAAGGTGTAAGAGGAGGAAGCAAGGAAGAGGCGTAGACCAGAAGTTGGAGGAGGCTGGAGAGGAGGTGGCGGGGGGAGGAGTGGGAGGCCAGGGAGAAGGCGAATGAGAAGGTGTAGTGGGAGGAAACGAATGACGTGAGGGGGAGATGGATGTGCGGAGGAGTAGGAAGCAGCGAAGCCAGAGGCGGAGAGGATGCGGCGAAGACGTAGGCGGAGTCTGCGGCGGCGACGAGGGCGGGCAACCGAGGCCTCTGCTTTTTCTCTCGAATGCATTAAATATTTGTGTGCGCCCGCGAGGCCATCGACCCACGGCGCCCGCCCGGTGCACCTGCCGATACGTGCTGCCACCGCCATCGCCTCCGCTGCCGCCGCCGCCGCCACCGCGGATCGATCGCACGTGCGGTCTGCCTGGCGCCGCCGCCGCCGCCGCCACCGCCGCCACCACCGCCGCCGCCGGCGTCGCCCGTGCCACTGCCACCTTTGAGACTTGCTGCACGCGCCATCCCCAAGGGACCGGCACAAGAACAAGGGGTGACTGAGTAACGTGTAGCGCCGCAATGGTCAGCGATAGCAGGTCAGACATGGACCAATTGACCACCACTCAACTCTTCCCCAGAAATTAAGTATCTTTCAGAACAACGCCTTTTTATTATTTATGCTCCAGTACATCCAGTACTTATGGATATATTTGGAAACTATCCACATCTTATCTACTATCGGTTCGTGGATCTGCTGAATCAACTCTTCCCCGGAAATTAAATCTCTTTCAGAACAACACCCTTTTATTATTTATGCTCCAGAACATCCAGTACTCATGGATATATTTAGAAACTATCCACATCTTATCTACTATAGGTTCGTGGATCTGCTGAATCAACTCTTCCCCAGAAATTAAATCTCTTTCAGAACAACGCCCTTTTATTATTTATGCTCCAGTACATCCAGTACTTATGGATATATTTAGAAACTATCCACAGCTTATCTACTGTAGGTTCGTGGATCTGCTGACCAGGTCTGCTTACTTCGACCTCTCAAAGATTTCTGATAATTTATTTTCATGTTCCCCAACAACGTCTCCTGTTGCTACGCAGGAACTACGTTACAAAAGCACCTTCGCATCAGCCACGGAATTAAGAAAAAATTACATAAACGGAGCAAGACTTATTGTCGAACTTTTCCCCGATTATATTTATTTAGTGTAATATGTCGAAGAAAATAGAAAGCTATATGCCTTACGTTTAGGCGACTAGGGATGTAGGTAAGAGGGGGCAGGTCATTAGTCCTGGAATGAAAGAAAATGAAATAATCAAACAAGTGTTATTGTCGAATTTTGGCCCGATTACATTTCTTACGTAGTATAATATGCTGAAAAAAAAACAACGAAAGTTACACGCCTCAGTATTAGGCGACCAGGGATGTAGCTAAGGGTTGGCTGTAGTACGGCATCAGCAACGGAATGGACAAAAAAAAATTAGTAGGATTTTTTTTAGGATCGTCGAAAATTTGTGCTCGAATTTTCCTCTAATTAAAATACTTAATCTAAGCAATATATTGGCCAAAATCAAAAGCTACAAATCCCACTTGAACGAATTAAGGATGGTTTGCACCCGCGGTTTTCAGAGTGCCTCTGTCGCCACATCTGCCCCTACTTCTTTTACATTAATAGGTCTTAAACGTTATTCGTTGTGCCATAAAATGACACTGATTATCGTATTAGTGTAACTGATTTTTTGGCAAATGCAAATAATTATCATGCAAATTATGTACTTCTAATATTTTAACCGTTTGTGTCCAAATCTCTCATCATCAACTGCTTGAAACACATAACATTAAATCTATTATCTAGTATCTTCTAAAGTCCTCCTTATTTATAAAATTGACTTTTGTTATGCATATATGACTAATGAAGACGTTACCAAAGATGAATCTGTTTATCTTAATGACATTCGACAACATTCGTTGATAGCAACGATTCCAGGAAGATTCTTCAGCTTTAAAAAAATATCCTCCTCGCGCCCACTGATGAACAAATCTCAAAATTAACGGTCTCAACAAACTATGTTGAATATAATATTAAGAGATCTTAATTAATACGATGGTTTACCTACCTTACCTGTAATAATGATATCGTAGGTATTACACGTTTTTATATTTTTCACAATTTTTGGGACCATCAAGGCATGAATCAGCCATTAGTAATATTTTATTCCAAAACTGAATTATTTATTAAATTTTCAGTTTTTAACGAAAAAATGTGATATAAAAATGTTTAAATTTATTATTCTAATTTTAGGTGTGGCAGACTTCCTGTTCACTCCATTACTATCTCTAGTCACTCCACAACTTGTGCTTCAAGAACGTGTGGCGCCGCTGGCAAACGGTGTAGCTTGGATTTTGTTTTCTGAAAGTTGGTGTAACTGCATTCCGGTAAGTGAAATAGAAGTGTTTTCTTAACGGAAGATTATTCAAATACACTTTCATTCATCTAACTATTATAATTCCATCTCATGCGCGAATGTGTGTCTAAATCTCACTCTTGTACTATGAATAGAAATGTGTGAGATAAACAGGCACTGTTCTGCAGCTTATTGGTTGGCAGCGTGTTTCTTGGTTCAAGCTATCTGGGGAGTTATTCTTCCGAAATTTGAAAAGATTTGGGCGAAAGTGAAATTTTGCATTATAATAAGCAGTTGAGTTCGACTCTAAAATATAATATTTAGGAGATTTTTCTTATAATGTATTTCAAAGATATATCTGTCATGTCATTTTCTGCAAGATCAGTTTTAAACGACCTTATACAACTGCCAATATTGGTGTTACTCGTGTAGTTATTGCAGTAGTGATAACACCATTTTTGATTTGTCACAAATTTCAGAGTATTTTAACTGAGAATTCCCAATTCTCAAGAATTCACTTGATCATCCATCGACTCAAATAACTAGAGGCATACCTTTCTTAGAACATATTTTGTGTAAACCATGGAAGCAACACGAAATCGCACAAACGTTCAGGAAATTCTGTTTCCTGGAATGTTTTTATTTTGTGTGATATGCATTTTCTAATTATTAGACGGACGTGCTTGTTGAAAACCACAAATACTGAATATCGACCCATATTTATTCGGGTTTTATTATTGAGCCCGCAATTTTGTGCAATCGGAAATACCTAAGCAGACTCATCGTTTGAAAAGTCGCCAAGATCATGTAGAACATACGAGCTCCGTAATTTGAATAAGCTTTGTCACCGAATATTTTACGAACCGCAGGGAAATCCACCACGATGTGTCATGTGGAATTTACCGTCTATAAACAAGTAGAAAATTCATTGCCGGAAATGGTTTGTTATGGCTATGCGAAGTAATTCCAATTCTAATGATAGTTAAACGAGGCAGAAAAATGAAAAACAATCTTTGGAGAAACATCTTACATTAACCAACTTTCGCGAAGATTTTGGAATCAACAAAGCGTAACGACGTTTGCAGACGACATTTTCTAGAAATCGTGCCGGATGTTGCCGACAATTTATATTTGACTCATTTCTGGGACTTTTTCTTCTCATACTTTCCATTTCAGGATTTTTCTTGTTAAATAAAATAATATATTCTTAAATGGAATATTTTTTTAGAAACCACTTCACTGATACTGATCAGTTAACTGAAACTTCTACACAATGGTACAAATATCACCAGTTATCGTCACTCCCTTGGAAAAATATATTTCAAGAAATTATGACAACTCAGTGCCATTATCGCATAGTATCGTGGTTAAAAACACAACGAAGGCGCTCACTATGGAAAGACGCAGAAACAAGAGTTAATTTGAATGAGAGAAAGTGATTAATAATTGTGATGATAATGATGAATTGTTCGGAATACGATGATAATTAGGGGACAGATTTTAATGAAATGTCTTTTTTTTTCTTTTCACTTTAGAACAGTGCCGTCTAGTATAGAAATTCATTTTGTGTTTGGCAAGCACTAGAAACGTGAGTTTCATTAGTATAATTAATATTTGGCGCATTCAGAACTCTCTTGGTAATAATTTCAGTCGTGATATTACCTACAATTATTTCCGATTGTCTTTGAACTGTTTTAATAAAATAATTGAATCTACAACATAAATTTTTGTCCTACATGAGTTGCTTAGTGTTTATTTGCATTCATTACTTTGCATAACAAAATATATCCTTATTAATAATAAGTAATCCCACTCGACAGATAAATTCAGCAAATAAAAGCGGTGTGTATTTATTGATATTCCACGAACGATGTTAATTGGCAATTAAAAAACATTTGTTTATCTAAAAAATACTTAATTCATAATAAACAATATCCGTCAATTTAAAACATTTACGAAGTCAGGCGATAAAACGATTTATACCCCTAGCCATATACAAACACGACTAGTTCGTCTCTAGTTGACGCTCCGAAATTCGCATTCCTTACTAGTTTTCATAATCTGTGACTGGAATAAATAAACCAATAGCGCTCACGAAGAGTTATGAGGTTCATCTGGAACACACAAATTTTTAAAAAGCTTCAAACTGAACTCTAAAACGAATACATAAAAAAGAACTATGACACATTCTTTACAATTCGTCCATCCTCCCCTCACAGCATAAAATTTACAATGGGGAAACTATTAAATAATTCTAAGAGAATACGTTCATGAAATCCGAAAGATATGTTAAAACCCCATGATAATAAATAATACTAACTATAATAATGTGTTATGTTTAAATTTATAATTATTTAACTCATGAATGGAAATAACATTTTTTGAATGTATTTATGTAGAATATCTAACAATGGCCTCGCGGTTTAGCTCATTGGTCAGTGTGCTCGCTTTCCATGACGCGTACCGGGTTCGATTCCCGATCGGGCAGATTATAATGTGTGTTCCTTACAATGTCCCAGTATATGTTGCTATGTGACGTTGAGAAAACTCCTTTCTCAGGTCGAGAAGACCAGAGTACGGTGTGGGGAAGTCTTCGTTCTAACGACACGTACCCCGTTATCCCATGACCACCGGGACGCTACTGGTAGGCCATGACCCGTACGCGGGCTGTCGCCTCAAGTACAGACAGACAGACAGACAGACAGACAGACAGACAGATAGGTTTAAGAATGAATGTATATGGAGTATAAATTGTGCAGATGTATATTGAATGAACGAACGAACGAACGAACGAACGAACGAACGAACGAACGAACGAACGAACGAACGAACGAACGAACGAATGAATGAATGAATGAATGAATGAAAATAGAAATGTACAAATCCCTGAAAGAGTAGAATAGTCAAACTAGAAGAAATTAAATTAAAACAAGAATTTTGAAATAATTTGTACGAAACATGTGTCGCTTCGACGTATTTAAAACGTCAGGATGTGTATGTGTCGACACACAGCGCGCCTCGTGCTAGAAACTACTCTCTTGAAACGATCGATTTCCGCTCTTGTGCATCCCCGGGCGAGGGTCCCACTCGCAGCCGTCGCCCCTTAAAAGCAGCGGCGGCCGCTTCCTGACGAGGTGACTGCTCCGCGGTGCACCCGAGCCTCCCCACGCCCGCGCGAGTGCGTAAGCGAGGGAGAGAGCTTGTGAGCGAGCCAAGAGAGTGAGCGAATCAGAGAGTCGAGTCATTGAGCGAGTGACTGAGCCAAGTGAGTGAGTGAGCAAAAGAGTGACTGAATGAGTGAGTACGAATGAGGAGCCACAGTGAGTGAGCGAATCAGAGAGTCGAGTCATTGAGCGAATGACTGAGACAAATAAGTGAGTGACCAAAAGAGTTACTGAATGAGTGAGTGCGAATGAGGAGCCAAGTGAATGAGTGAGCCAAATGACTGAGTGAGTGAGTGAGTGAGTGAGTGAGTGAGTGAGCATGTATTAATTCCGAGCGCTTCAACTAGTGATCATTAATCCCGTAATCCACGATGTATTCCGGGAGATGCCGGTTGGTTGTGGTGGCTGGAAGTGGCTGATGATGACGGGAGGTGGCGGAAACGGCTATGATCATTAATCCCGTAAGGGTAGAGCATGCTATATCCAGGGTAGGTCGACTATATACAACATGATACATCCGACGCCGACCTACCCATAGCTTTGCAAGGGATTCTCTTTCAAATTCCTTCCCAGCAGCGACAATCCCTCAGATCCTGACTGGTCTCACTATACGTGTGGTATTGTATTCCGTGCGCGTGTGTGTATATGTGTACTTCAGGAGAAGATAAGGATAAGAACGGAAAGACCGGCCGTGATCCGTGGCCCGTTTTAACGGACTGTTCCCCCATTCACCCTATATGGATCAGAGAAACTGCGAAAAACTACCGATGAAAGCAGCCGGCGTTGGAATTCTGCTTCAAACGGTATTTTAATTTGACCCAGCTATGTAGCTACTGCCAAAGATCCGACACAATCAGCAAACGAACCTGTGAACTGCTACGTCAACGCCACTGCGGAGGCATCTGACGCTCCCTCTGAGCCCTCGTGGTCGATTCCGGCGCGCGACTCGCCTGCGTTCGCACATCCCTCGCTCGCCCCTCGTTCGCCGATCTGCTGAAGCGTGCGCGCGGGCGATCGGCCGTTGAAATCCCTCCGCGGAGGCGACGGGCAGGGCAGTGACGGGATGGTGGAGGTGGCGGGGGTGGCGGAGGTGGCAATGGCGATTAGGGGTCGGGGCGACGGGGGTTGCGAGGGCGATGGGGGAGGGACGGGCGGTGGGAGACGTCTGAAGCAGTAGGATGTGGAGGGTACCGAAGGGGTAGAGGGGGCAGCGCAGGAGGTAGGGGCGGGGAGGGCAGCGACGCGCCTGGGACGGCGACGGAGAGACGGGGCGATGCGGCCGGGGGCGGCGGGGGCGGCGGGGGCGGCGGGGGCGGCGGGGGCGGCGGGGGCGGCGGGGGCGGCGGGGGCGGCGGGGGCGGCGGGGGCGGCGGGGGCGGCGGGGGCGGCGGGGGCGGCGGGGGCGGCGGGGGCGGCGGGGGCGGGGGGGCGGCGGGGGCGGCGGGGGCGGGGGTTGCAGGGGCGGCGGGGCGAGAGGGGGGCGACAGAGGCAACAGGGGCGGTGGTAGCAAATGGAGGGGGCAGGGCACTAGGGCGGTGGGGATAGTGAGAGCGGTAATGGCAAATTGAGGGGGTAGGGGCCACAGGGGGGCGAGGGTGAAGGGGGGAAGCGATGGCGATGGCGGGGGCGGGGCGATGGGGTTGACGAGGGTGGACAGATAGCGGGAGGTGGCGGGTTTGGCGGGGGCGGAGTCAGGGCCGGCGGAGTGGTGTAGGCGTAGGCGGCCCTCGCCCCGATACGCGAGAGTGATAGGCGGGGGAGCGAGGGCGGACACCCTCACGGATTGAAGCGGACGCGACTGCGGCGGGTGGGTGGATGGGCAGCCGGCGGCGGGCAACGGGCATTAAGGGCGGCAGACGGCGGACAGCGTGCGAACCGCGAGGCTGATAGAGCGACCAACAGAAAAAGGGTCGATGGATGCTGAGCTACCGGGTGATAATATGGAAAAGCGAAAAGAATGGTTTGCTCTTACACAAAACTGCTAGATAAATTCAATGCGACTAAAATGTAATTTTTCACTATACGTATTTCCATGTATTGTATAAAATTATTCCAAACATTGCTTGAAACATGACTTCCAGTTGATGGGTCCAACGTGTAGAATAGGGTGCGAGATCGTGTGCGGTGGAGTGCGGTGAACGAGGAAAAGGGTTAAGCCACAGTGAGATGAGATGGTACAAACGAAGGCGTGGACAGGAGAGACGTTTGCAGCGCTCGGGAGGAGTCATTATCTCCTCAGATTCGCTAGTCCAGGTTATTAATATTTTGTTTTGTTTTAACGTTTAGTGTAAGCGTCAAAACTTCTCTATTTCTTCAAACTTTCTTTTCATTCGCTCTGTTTACTATCTATTCAAACTTTGTTACGTTTATATTTCTTTCTCATACTACTCTTCGTTTTTAGACGTTCTACTCATTTGTGAAGAGTGTATTGTTCTACTTACAAATACCTGAATAACCGCGAGTATGTGTATCTATCCCACTAAATACTAAGTGTCGGATATGTCACCTTTAATGCAATGCAACTCTTTATGGTATCCTTACCAATACACCACCTTCACGACGACCTCCGCCATCTCTAAACGCTCTGGGCCCGACCACTTTTCTCCTGAGGCAATACTCCACCGGCGTCCCCTTCTGTCCGATTCTGTCTTGCGTTAACCGGCATCTGGCATCCCTCTGCTGCACTCGTGGACACTCCTGCAGTCCGTCCACCCTGCGCGCTCGCCACCCTCTCGCCACCTTCCCTCGCCGCCTCCGCCACCCCACCATCCCCGCCATCTTCTCCCTCCGCGCCATCCCGGCCATCCCGGCCATCTTCGCCCCCCCGCCCTCCCCGCCATCCCAGCCATCTTCGCTCTCCCCGCCATCCCGGCCATCTTCGCCCTCCCCGCCATCTTCTGCCTCCCCGCTCTCCCCGCCATCCCGGCCATCTTCGCCCCCCGCCCTCCCCGCCATTCCAGCCATCTTTGCCCTCCCCGCCATCTTCTCCCTCCCCACTAACCCCTACCATCCCGGCCATCTTCACCCCCTGCCCTCCCCGCTATCTCCGCCATCTTTGCCCTCCCCGCCATCCCGGCCATCTTCACCCTCCCCGCCCTTCCCGCCATCCCAGTCATCTTCGCCCTCCCCGCCATTCCCGCCATCCCGGCCATCCCCACCATCCTCACCGTCTTCGCCATCCTCGCCATTCCCACCGCCTCCACCATCCCCGCCGCAACGAAACTCAGGCCGCCCCCAGCCGCCTTTACCATCCCCACCGCTCACCAACGTACGGCGAACCGCCACTGTATTGCTTCCGCCGACCCCTACGTCTTGGCCAACCCCACCACCGCCGCGCCGTCGCCATTTCTTTCAACCCTCTCGTGTTGAGGTCCCCCTCGAGTTCCGTCGGTGGCGGATTTTCGATACTAGCTAGGTCGAATTCAAGCGTCTGGAGGATAATTCCATCATCCGATAGCTCTGATTGGAAGTTTTCCGTTGTTTCTTCGATCAATACCACACGATTACCAGAGTAGGACCTTAACAAAAGGGCCACGGTCTGTGCGCGATCTTTCCTTTATCGTCCTTATCCTAGCCTCACCCCTTACTAACTCACTTACACTACACTACCGTACATGCCAGAAGACCGGTCGGGAGCGTAGAGCGGGGCGGCTGGGGCGGTGTCACACTGGTGGGAGATACCTGGTTGAGGAAAATCTCGCTAGCCAACGGTGGTCGACGCCGGATCTCACCATCTAGCGGGAGAAGTTCACTGCACCTCCCGAGAAAAAAAAACATTCAATACACTTTCCGGACTTATGACCTTAGTAGTTGAGGCGCCAGGAATCAGTAATCAATCAATCAATCGAGAGATTTGATAGTGTCACAGCTAGGGCGGTGCTACGCTGGGGGGAGATAGCTGAACAGAGAGATTCTCCGCCAGCCGAGAATGACACGCCTCCCAAAACGAGAATGAATGTCGACGCCGGATTTCACCATCCAGCGGGGGTGGACCGCTACCTCCCGGGATAAAACATGAACTGCACTAACCGGACTAATAAGTACGCAGGTTGACGTGCCCGGAAACATCAATCAACAACCAATGCAACCCCTTCTTCTCCCTACTGGCCCCGCCGCTACCCACGCTTTCTCCCCCGCCTCAGTAAACCCTGCCACCCCTCAACCGCACCGCTCTCGCCTCACCCTTCGCTCTTACTGACCTGCCCGCCGCCAATACTATAAGAAATACTATATCCCAAATAACCTAATTGTAAACAATTACAACCAAATTATCTTTTATATAATCAAATATGTAAATTATTCTCTTTGAAAATCATAAAGCAAGAATAAAACTTTATTCTTCACAAATCAACCTTTGGGTCAATCAACCCTACACTACAAAGTAATACCATCCCACTTACAGTTACAAAAACAATAAATTTTACCCAATCAATCCCAAATATGTTGCGGTCCAGCACATCTTAGGGGGCGTGCCCCCCTTAAAATTGCTGAAACATGAACAACCAGTCAAATTGTTCAATGCCTCTACCCAACAATTCATATTCTTTTAATTACCATTTGTATACATACATAGGACTTCTGGGTTGGCCCATGGGCTATACTAGCTCATACTAGCTTTCCGTGCTGTGATTCCCGGGATCGATTCCCGGTCGAGGCAAAAATATAGTTTTAGCTTTCCTTTAAAATCGTCTTAGTTTCTGTAGCTGTGTGACGAAGAAAAGCTCAAGCAGGTGGATCTTGCCAGTTACGGGGAAGAGTATACGTCATGTTCGCCCCATGTCGCTCTTACCCCCAAGCATGGGAATTTAGCTAGACCCAGGCAAGGGGAACACCGGTAGCTGGCCAGCGTAGTCGGACTACCGACCCAATAACGCCAAATACATACATATATTTGCATCTACATATATTTTTATTGATTTAGCAATCTACGAGCTAATACTACTACAGATTTTTCTCCCTATTCTCGCTACCCTCTCGCTCGCACCATCCGTCTCCGATCCCTCACCGCGCCCCTGTTTCCTCCGCCGCCGCCGCCCCCGCACTCGCCCGCGAGCGACGCGAGGGTCGATAGCAGGGCGGAGCCGGCGGAGGCGTGCACGCACCCCGCACGCACGTCAGAGGGGGCGGGGCGCACGCAAGCGCCAGGGTCGATGACCTATCTCAACCCCTGCCCGAGGGGAGGCCTCCGGCGCCGCGGCGAGGCGCCACCTGCTACGTCGGCGCTTGATATTTTTTTTTATTTATTTTCAGACGGATCGTTCTTTTTTTCTCCTGAATCGGGATTTTCGAATCGGCGCGCAGATGGAACTATTTCTTTCATTCTTTTTCGTTGTGCAATGTGCTTTCTGGGAAATGCGTTCTTGGGGTGATACATGCTATTCGTATTGTTGGGTACGTGTGCGGGGGAGTGGGGGAAGAAATGTGAACGAAATTCGATAGTGTCATTATTTCAGAGGTGGCTGAGATACTTCACATGAATGACGGGGTGGCATTCGTTCCCTTCTTATTTGTGTTTTCGATTTCTATTCTGTTCCTTTGAATGGCACGTAATGAAAGATTCTTTATTGGTCTTTAATTTTCTGTCAATCTTTAAAGTCACTAAGAATTTTTTTAAACTTATTTATTTTGTTTCTTCTGGTCGTCATTTCTTCTCTACATAATCAGATAAGTTGTTGAAAACCAAAGTTATGTTAACAGCTATGTAACTGCGATCAAGAGTTATAATATATTAGAAATATCAGTTTTATAAAAAATTGAATTTCAATTTCGTCTATTCTAGAAGTTGGTCGTCTAAATTGTAAGGAATTCTGAGAAAAATACTTATAGAGAAAGTGAAATTCAAACGTTTTGTATTTGAAGTAGCGGAACACTAGAACAGAAAACCAAAGTATAGTAACGTCTCAATACTTTTAAATAATGGAGTGTCAGACAACGGATGATGGTGATATGACAAATGATTAGTAAGTTGGAAGAAGTAAATACTTGAAACTTTCATTCCATAACTAAAAGGGCAACATTAGTATTACTTCATGTATTTAATGAATTATGGCAATGCGTACGTCCACTACTGCATGTAATGTCATTTCTCGAATTAGAAATGTAGAAGAGTATATCCTTTACCTTTTGAACATCTTTCAATTACCGAACACATTATCAATAAAACGTAATCAAGCTACTTTTCCGCAAGCTTGCTTGACAGCTGAAAAGAACCGCTACTTGAGTTGAATAAATATTAGAAATATATCATCGCCCATTTTTTTCGAAGAATGAATAAATTATTTTTTGTGATGGACAATTTTCTCATCATTATAACTGTGTAGCGTTAATGGACCGATTTCTCTTGACGATGCCCCATTAATATGTCTTTCCATTTCCGTTTGGGAACCAACTCGCCTTAACCTCTAGTTGGGAAACAATGTCATATTTTCAAAGAAACTTATTTCCAAGGAAATTATGCAGAAAAAAGCCGAGGGAAACATAAAGAAACTGAGAATAACAGGAATATATACACAGAAATTAAAAAAGAGATGTGTACGTCAAAATTACAAAAGAAAAAAAGGAGAATAAAATTAGGAAGTAGAAGGAAATTAAGAAGAATGAAAAAGAAAAGAAAAACGAAGTCCGGCGATGCTGGAGGAAGGCTTTCAGAAATTTGTCTCAGGTTATTAAAAGTGAAATGTTCTATCGTTAAAATATAATATGTTTCATATTCCCAATAAACACTTCTACTTTAAAAAACGCGATGAAAAATTAATGTAAATATAAGAACTGACCGAGGAACGAAAATATCAGGCAAGAACGCGAAGACTAGAATCCGTTCGGTCCAAAAGAAAAGAATGAAATAGATTATACGTAGTCGAAGACGGATTCCGGAGAGCAAGTTGCCTGAATAACCACGGAAAGAGGTGGACGAGAAGAAGAAGAATAAAGTGAAGAAATGGAAAATACGATAATAAAAACAATGGTGGAACAAGAAAGAAAGAAAAATAAATAAATAAAGAAAGAAAAACAAAAAAGGAAGAAAAATAAATAAAGAAAAACAAAGAAAGAAAGAAAAATAAATAAAGAAAAACAAAGAAAGAAAGAAAGAAAGAGAAGACGACAAAAGAAAGAGAAAACAATGAAAGAAAGGGATGATGATGAAATAAAGACAAGACATCAAAAGAAAGAAGACGAAGAAAGAGAAGACGAAAGGTAGACGAAACGAAAAGAACGAGAAGTAACCGCACCTACTCGAAAAAAAAAACGAAAAACGAGAAAACCCAAGAGGAAGTCGAGGAGGCCTGCCAGTGATAGAGTGGGAATTCGGCGATTGCAACAGCACCGACTCGCGGGAGCCTCCGGGGCGGACGCACATGCGTGGCGGCGGCGGCGGGCGGCAGGAACAGGCCGGGGCGGCGACGTACAGGCCGAACAGGTTGGTTTCATAACCCTCCAGCAAGCGAGCGAGCGAACGGGATTATCGCCGCCCTCCCGTCCGCCCGCCCGCCGCCCGCGCCGCTTCCAGCGCGCGTCCACTCTCGGTGCTTCACGGAAGCGCGGACGCGACGCCACGCCACGCCATGCCACGCCACGCACAGTGGACCACATCATCCGCCGTCCGCTTGGGACCAAAGTCATTCGGAAAGTGAATGGCAGGAAATCCACATATATAATATATAATATATAATTTATAATATATAATATAATATATATAATATATAATTATGTGATATAATATAACATAATATAATATAATATAATTATTTGATATAATATTTATAATTATATAATTATATACATAATGATATTATATGTATAATAGATAATCCACATATATAATATATTAACAGAACAATACGTAAAACAATTTGTCACAACAACTTGTACGCCCGCGGGAGGTGCCGATAAAGGCTAACGCGTAGGTGCTCACTTTGGGGAGTAACATCCTCCTGGAAAATGACAGGTGTGAAGAAGTAGCTCATGTGGACCTACATGACCCATTAAGAATACACTATGTATGTATATTATACACAACAGCAAGACAACATGTTATAATAATAATAATAACAACAACAACAACAATATTGTCTGTAGTCAATATTAAAAAGTGTTTACCACATATTCAAAGAGAAGCCTAAATGTACACTTACCACACCATTCGCAAAATTTCGAAGGACTTTAAATTGTTCTTCAATAAGGATTTGAGAAAATTCCTGATCACTCCCCAGATTCATTAACAACGAAGATCAGTCCAGATTTTCGGTTAAGAAGTCGAGGAAATTATTATTATTATTATTATTATTATTATTATTATTATTATTATTATTATTATTATTATTATTATTATTATTATTATTATTATTATTATTATCATTATTATTATATAAAAATTAATTCTCGTTATCTTCCCCATTTTCGAAGTGTCTTGAGGTAAGACATTTGCAGAGATATTTCCTTCTTAGTGTCAGAATGAAAAAATATTTTTTTGATGTGTTCTCCTTTGTTTAATTTCTCTAGTTGTTTTATCTCATGTGTGATGGAGTTTAGTATTACAAAATATAAACAGCAATTGACTCCTAAAAGTACCACTATTTGATTGCTTACAATTGGCAAAATAAATAATCAATGAATCATTCGTTCTGAAGAAGAGAAAATAAGAACTAAGAAAAACTAGAACAAATAAACAAAACAAAAAAAATACAGTAAAAGAAAGGAGCCGACCTGGATGGCCGAGGTGGCAAAGAGCGTGTACCGACTCTGCGCTTCGATCCAAAGGATCGCGGGTTCGAGTCCCGCCTTGAGCATGGTTGCCTGTCCCGTGTCTCTCGTGTATGTGTTGTCGCGGAGGGCCTCACGTTCTGCTAACCCCTAGATTGGAGGAACCCGCAAGTCTGTTGGTGTCTAGTGCATGGTCGAATATGCGTCTCATCCGGACGTAAACGATAACCGGCCTGTCGGCTGGAAAAAGCCCTTGGAAAAGAAAGAAAACATCGCAATTATAAAAATCAAAGTAGAGATAAGATAAAGAATAAATACAAAGAAATGAAATAGTAAAGATGAAAGGAGAGGAAAGATGAAGAATAAAGAGAAGGAAAGAAAGATAGAAGAAGGTGTGATCATGAAAAAAGTGTCAAAAAAAAAGAACAGAAAAAAATAGAAATATTCTTCTCCTCTATACGTCATATACAGTTATTACTGTTTTTTACCAAATAAATCAAATCAAATCAAATCAAATTAAATCAAATCAAAAGAAGGTATGAGAAAAGAGCAGTAAAAAATTATATGTAGAGATCGATTTATGACTATTCATTTCTAGTTCCGCATTTGATATGTTTTACCGCCGTTTAATTACCCGTGGGCGCGTTTGGCCCACTTGGCCGCTGTGCGCGCCGCCGCCACCGCCACCGCCATTGCGTGACGTCACCGTAGCAACGGTCGCGCCCGGGCCGCTCCTCTAGATGCCGTTTGCGGCCGCGGGCAGGGAAATACCTTGCGGGGAATTTTTACTCTTTGCTTCCTCCACGTACTTGAACGTTGCGGAGAAATGCAGGTATGAATCGCACTCGCGGACTGATGTGAGCTATGATTCACAGGGGACGCGGAATGAAGACTTCCAGGAACCGAGAAGCAGTGGTGTGTGCTTTCTGATTGCGGTAAATGGAGGGGAATGAATGATATCTCACTACCGTTGCTGCATAAAAATCTACACGAGGTAAACGAATTCGTTTTGCACTTTTGAGTTTCGAGTTGTGATATTGCTACGATATTGTTACGCGAGAAGTAATGTTTGTTTAGCACTTCTACGACGTGCGTCTTCAGTGCCATATTTTTATTGAAAGAGGATCATGGCCTTTAGGTTATTGATACAAAAGAATAATTTGTATAAACATCAAGGTTGACACTAAATCTCATATAGTTGGACATACCTATTGATTGTTGTCTTTAATGACGCCTACTCCACGTTCTTACAAGTGTCAATCACATTATTATTTCAATACAACCATGAACTCAATTTTGTATTTTATATATTTTATAGTTACATCAATCACAACTATTTTAAGTAATCGTGACGTGTTTAAAACAGCATAAAACCAGACTGATGGAATGCACGGAATTTGTTATCTTCTGTTACCCGTTAATTTTTTTATCTCAAACAAACAACATTATCAGTTGCTAAATGCAACCTCCATTAAAGATAGTCAAAATGAGTAGATGAATCAATTCTTGAAAATTTAACTTTTTTACTTTATCTTATAAAACATGACATGATTTACCACAATTCCCTTGACGGATTTTTGGCAACCTAGGCACAGTGCAATTAGCGTGTTGTGCCTTGGAGAGTCGAAGGCGAAGTCAAGACATGGAAATTTCCCGGAGGAAAAACTCCATCACATTCATTTGTTTATTACAGACGTCATTACCCTGGAGGCCGTATCAGCGCGCCAAGGCCCCCTGCGACTTGAGGCGCTGCCTGCTGAGACAGCCTATAGCGGCAAGCTAGCGCTCCAGTACCTGAAAACCGTCCCTCAAAATATGAATAAAACTGAATTCACAAGCAAACAAAAAAATTAAATAAGTAAATAAAAATGAGTCGCCGAAATGTATGTAAGCGTATAACTTTCGAACGATTCCACCAAATATAATAATTCTTTGTGTGTGTGTGTGTTCGTTATTGTCAGGACAAGGTTTGTATCAAAGAAAGTTTTTAAGAAATCGAACAGAAAATTTTGAAAATGTGTTTGTTATTGTCGGGATAAGGTTTGTATAGAAGATTTTTTTTAAATCGCATAGAATTTTTTTAAAATCTTATAATATGAAAAGTGAGTGAGTGAATGAGAGAGAAGACTATTGTGACAGGAGAGATCTTCAATATATTAACAAATTTTCAAAAGAGGAAAACGGAAATGAGAAAAGGGAGAGGAGAAAAGAGAGATTATAGAAGAGATAAGAATGACGAAAAGAGAGAGGAGAAAAAGGAAAGAGGGGAAAGTGAGAAAGATGAAAACGAAAAGATAGAAACAGAAAAAGAGAGAAGCAGGAAAAGAGACAGTCAGAAAAAGAGAAGGGGAAAGAGAAAGAGGGGGAAGTGTGGGAGAGAGAGATAGAGAGAGGGAGGTGGAAATAAATAAAAAAAGAAAGAGGTGAAGACGGTAAAAGCGAGAGGACAAAAAAGAGAGAGGGAAGAGGGGGAAATGTTGGGGGGGAAGTGAGAAAAGGAAAGAGAGAGAATGAAAGAATGAGAGAGAATGAAATAGAGAGAGAGGGAAATAATGAAAGACGGAAAGGAAGAGAGGGAGGGAAAAGAGAAAGGAAGAGAGAGGGAAGTTAGAGGCAAAAGGGGGAGAGGGAGAAAAAGAAAGTGAAAAAGAGGGAAGGAAGGAGAGAGATGGAAAGAAGGAGGAGGGGAAAATAAAAGGGAAAATAAAGGAAGAAAAGACAGAGGCAAAAAGAGAGAAAAGGAGATAGGAAAAAGAGTGAAGAAAAGAGATAGGCAAAAAACAGAGAAGTGGGAAATGAGAGGTGAAAGAGGGGAAAGGGGTAAGAGAGAGGGGGAAAGGAGAGAGAAAAAGAGTGAAAAATGAGAGGGAGAGAGAAAGAGCAGAAAGAGAGAGAAGGCACGACATCGTCTGCCCGTTCTGCTAGTAAGTAAATAAATAAGTAAATAAAATTGCAGAGTGAGTCAATGAATGAATGATTCAAAGAATGAATGAATGAATGATAAATTGACCTGAGTGTCTGAGGTTATTAAGGTGGTTGTCGAAGATCTGCGAATTCGAACCCCGCATCGATCATGAATGTCTTCGGATTGTTACGCGAGTGCGCGAACGCAATGAAGGGTCACATGGTTTTCTTGGACGGTGTAAGTTTGTTCGCATACACCCAGCGCTGAAGACGTCTGACAGTTTGTAACCGGGTAAGGTAAGAATCGTATTATGTCCCGGAAGTAATGTATGTTAGATGTTTTAGCTTTTAACTTCAAACGTAATTTTAATATATATAAAATCCCAAATTTTGCAATATATGTTTATTTGTGTGTGTGTGTGTGTGTGTGTGTGTGTGTGTGTGTGTGTGTGTGTGTGTGTGTGTGTGTGTGTGTGCTTACAAGGTTCTCAATATGGTAATGGTATAAAAAGTCTTCTCCCCGACTTATAACTCATGAGGCCCTGATTATTAATATCGTGACATCTACACGTGGCCCACTGACGATGTACCGCTAGTAAAACACTTCAATAAATAATATAATAAAAACCTTAGCAGTGAATTAAACCAAAAAGTAAAATTAGGAAACGACCCGGTAGGTTGCTTGTCTTGTACCGCTAGAATCAGGGTTCGAATCGAAGCCAATTCAAGGGGAACGAAGTGACACACTGTGTGATGATCACAAAGCTCATTCGTGGCTGTCGGTTGCTTAAGTGCATTAACTGATGCCACTGCAGTGCCTCTGATCCGGAGGTCCTAGGTTCGAGTTCCGACGGCGGTAGGATTTTCGACACTAGCTTGTGAGTGAGGTCAAATTCAGTCGCTATCTGGAGGAGAATTCTAGCGGCCGGCTACTTTGATCGGTAGTTTTCCGTGGTTTCTCAGAGCAACAGCAGACGAATGATGGAGCAGTACCCTAACAAACGGGCCACGCAGCGCGCGCGATCTTTCCTTCCTCTTCCTTGTTCTATCATCGCCCTTCCACACACACACACACACACACACACACACTAACATGCACTACACTACCACACATACCGGGAGACCGATCGGGGACTTCGTCTGGTCGGGGCCCCGCTGGTGGGAGATACCTAGTTGGGGATAACCCCCCTAGTCGACGATAGGTCGGCGCCGGATCTCGCCATCCAGTGGGGAGAAGTTCACCGCCCCCTCCCGGTGAAAAGCATGCACTACACTAACGGAAATAATGACCTGAATAGTTGACGCGCCCGAAATCACCAATCAATCAATCAACCATCTTCATTACTTCCACCTTCATCGGTGGACGCAGAAGGACGAATAAGTGAACCGGCGCGGACGGGATGGATCTTAAAGATGCAAGAGGAGGAAAGAGAAGGTTGAATGTAGAAGAAGGAAGGTCGGATAAGGGAATTATTAATTTAACGACTTGATATTAATAATGCAATCAACAATGTAATGTATGGGGTAATGAGTAGTGTAATGTATATCAAAAAATAGTGTTATATAATGAATGAAACGTAATACAATACAAGTAAATAAAAATTCCATTATAAAAACAAAAAGATAGTTACGAAATTTGTTTATATCTTAATAACAGTAATGTTTTCATAAACAAACAACCATATTTATTCTAATTTCTATTCTCTATTTCTATTTTCCTCTTTTTATTAAACCTCCTTTCGCTCAATCACCGTTGTCCTGTCGCTCCATCACCGTCTTCTTATCTCTCCGTCTCTTCGCCGTTTCGTCTCTGCCAGCCTGCTAGAGAGGCTCCGAGTTGCTCACAACTCACTGCGAGGGACGACAAGTAGTTACAAGCGGTCGGCCAGCGATTTTTACGTCATTTCAAATCGGTCCGACGGCCGATTTTCGTCGGCATACATATTCAAGGGGGAGTCGATTCAACTTGGATACTCGTGACAGCTGACGCAATGGAGTTATATTTCTCGCGAGGACACGGGGCAATTTTAATCCATAAACCAGTATGAGAATAAAGAAGCGGCGATGTATCGTGTTCGTTAGCTATTGATATTTTTGGAGGCCGATTTATCATGTGGACACTTAGGCATTTAAATTGGGCTGTAAGAATACGATTCGTGTTTATTATCCGTGCGGTGCTACTATGATTCCTCTGAGATGACACTGCGATCCTGTTTCTAATGAAGTCGGAACGACGAAGAACAGCTAGACAAATCGAGGAAGATTAGCGTGTGATGAAAACGTATGGTATACAGAAAGTAAGCATTATCCTTGTAGTGTATTTCATTTGATCGTATTGTGTGCATTGTAGAATGAATTTATTTTTACAACGTTGTAAATATACAAAAGTTGATTTCGCTTAATTCATGTATAATACAGTGTGTATACATTACAATACAAGTACCGTACAATAATTGAATACACACTATGCACTTTCTTGTATCTCTCTATCATATTGATCCTTTCAACTTTGTCCTCAAATATCCACCTGACCTTATCCTGGACATTCCACCTTTCCGACATCCTTCCTAAAAAACATCTCTCTAATATACAAATACTAACATTCAAATCGTATATCAGCTGTGCATTTGTGATACGAGAGTGTTCGCTCGTATATAGCAGATTTGAAGTGTGCCGTTGTAGCCGTAAAAATATTTGTATTTAGCACTTAATTAAATTTTAATGAGAATTATCTCTTATTGTATTATTTTTAACGTCAAAAACAGTTCAAAACTGTGTGTGACGTGCTACTGGGAGAAGTTAATTGTGTGCACGTTTTCATAATTCTGTGATCCTTACCCTAAACCATATAGGTAGGTAGATTTTCAATATAGAAGAAATGAGCAGTTTTTTTGTAAAGATTGTTAACAAAAATTCGCTCCGATGTAATAAAATATATTTCAAGGATAAATCAGCTTTAGATGTGGGCTCTTATCCCTTATCATGTCCTTTCTGAAGGAATAATACATCCTGCCGCGATATGGAGAACGATTATTTGAAAAACTATATTTTCCTCTGAATTCTAGAATACGTGCACAAATAATGAAGTTACATTATTTGAAGAGTTTTGAAATTACCATTCGCTTCAGTTTATAATAAGTTAATGCCGTAAAAAATGTTGATGGATTCCGTAGATTTACATGTATCTATAATTCTTAATGTGTAAGTAGATGAATAACCAATATGAGAATGATCTATTATCTAAGATGCAATGACTAAAAATACGTATACGTGCCACGGAGGTAATGTACGGAACACCATTCGGCGCAATAATCTCCGGGGAATAAGAATGAGTCGCTAAAGTATGTGTTCCGTAGTTAGTGTATGTGTACACTCCGTGGATAAATTAATTCATAATTAGCTGGTTAACATTCAAAAAGCCCATATCTTATGTGCTGGCTTTCCATGCGCAACGAAATGGGTTCGATTCTGCTGTGAGAGCGAGAGCAATTAGTATTCGCAAAAATGTGTCCCAAATTCTGCATCTGTGACATTAAAGGTGTTTAGGTTTTCGATGGTGGTAGGTAATAGTATTCGTGTATTGAATGTTGATACTCATATGGAAAGTTGGTACTTTGGCACTTTCAGTCGGGGTGTCGAAAGTAATAGTACACTGGCACAACAGCCCTGAGGAAGACCACGACAAGATGGTCGAAACGTCGGCAACACAGCCTTCGACGCGGCGTCACCTGGACAGCCAAGATCATTTATAATAGTACACTATTCCACTTCTACATTACCTAGTAGGCCTGAATAGTGCATCTCTTTTCGTGAGACATTGAGGATGCAACCGGCCAGGAGAACTGTTATCTGCAGAGGCAAGCAGCTGATTGAAACCATCCTCACAATCGAATCATCACCACCTGCTCACTAAAAGAACAGGCTCCGAAACTAGCATATTTTTCGTTTGAATTTGCGAGTTCTCGTGACTCGATAAGCCTTAATCGTCTTCCCAAACAACACGCATCTTCCATCACTCTCCATCACAAGACCACCAGACGCCTTCTGTACAATGAGGAGAGAATCATTATCACGAAGGAGGTACCAAACGCGGTCTCCCAGAGTACAGCGGGCAAGTGATGGAAGCACCACGAACGGCCTGGCCGTTGCACAAAAACAACGGAGCGGCTGCTACTGTTACAGCACGAAACCTCCAAATTACGTGTGATTCCTGTCAACAACTGTTAGTTCCGAGTTCGTTGAAGATCTTACGATAGCCTACATAAATGTGGATGCCGGCTGTTGTCGTATCAAGAAGGGCGCCACATTTTTTATTAATAAAACAATTTGAAGGAAACGGAACTTCGTCGTAAACATTCAGAGAAGATATGATATTCATTTGAGGTTGTTAACTGTTTTTGTGCGGTGTAATTCTCGTGGTAAGAGAAGTGCTTCCTGCTCATACGTAAATAGAACGTTACATTTGAAGTTGAGCTTACATACAAGTGATTTACTTACGCCAGAAAAAAATCCTGCAAATTGTGCACCCTTCAAATGGTGTTTACTGTCGTAGAGAAATTTTGTTTAAAATTGTTCTGATCATATCGATTAATATGCTGCTCTGTATTTTGCACCAGTTGTGAAAAATGCAAACTACAGCAAATAATGTTGAAGTTTTATTGTATTATTTTGTAGACAAAACTGACTATAGACGACATAAAACTAAAAGTAAAATTCAATTAAATGATGTTATTTCATTTCTTTGTAGTAAACTAATAATGTTAAATGATTCTGGTACTAAATAAAAGGATACGCTTGAATTTGATTTGGTCTCTCCGCTAAATGCAAAGAGAGTAATTGATAGAGTTGTGTTTGTTTCCTCTCAGACGGTTGTTTAAGTAATGAATTTACCGTAAAGCAACAAAGCCTGATATATACTTTTAGAATGATATCTAGGATGTATATTCATTTCTTTACTAATACGAATGCACTCCCGTGATTTTACTTCTGTTACAGCGCGAACATAAAGTATTTACAACTGTCACTGAGCATGGAGCTGTCACTAGCATAGAGTCACTGTTTTAATAATAATGAAGCTGCAATGTTTAAACCAAGTTTTTCTGTTGAAAAAAAAATGTCACAAAGAAAACAATAAATGTGTGTTCTGGAGCATATAAAGTAGGCTGTATTATGGGATTAAAACAAACCAATGTTCAGTAGATGTTTTAAAATTTCACATCATAATAGTTCATTTTCTAAGAGTTTCAGAATAAAAAATAAAAACAATCTAATAAAACTTTCAAAAAAAATTTCTTTGTCAAAGGTGTAATATTGTTTCTCTGACACAAAATCTATCCACGAAACAGAGAGAGGGAGAGATTGCGTTTATGTGGTGCGTGCGTGTGTATGTGTGTCTGTAGTCGGTCGCACTCATGCGTGTGGAACTGGCCCTGGAGCTCGGCCAGGGACACATTTTAATTATCAATTTAAAATACGGCCGTTCTGGTGCTACACAGCCTTTCGTTTATGCCCTTTTTATGTTACTCCCAGTGTGCCTCTCTCTAGGGAACACAAAGGCACAAGGAAGTTGTATATACGTTCTACAGAGGTAGTGAAACCGTATACGCCTTTCCAAAAATGACTGTCGAGAACATATAAAATGGCTCACGTTTATAGAGCTACAGGTACTAAGGACCACGTGGTCTATATGTGAGAGTACGTGTTTCTAATTTAAATGGATTTTAAATCGAGCTATTGTCTCGTAAGTTGAAAACTTACACTGTAGTTACGCTGTTTTGATTCTTATACGAAGCAATACTTCGATAACTATTTTAATTTAAATTAAGCTATATAATTGAGAAAGAACTAGTGAATAACATGAATATAAGAATAAAATCAGAAATCTAGTCAGTTGCTGATGCAAAGAGATTGTCATAAGTATGACCCTTCCCCTGGAGAAAACATGTTGAAAAATCGCTATTCGTGTGATTACAAACTATATCTTCATATTACACACGTTGTCTGCCACATTAATTGAAACGCCAGTGCCCAACTTATTTGTCAGTGTATAAATCAGCATCGCAACTCACTGGAAGAGTATTTAGTTCTCATTGTTCTCTTCAACGTTCCCCAAATTCTCATCTTAACATAATTAAGACTCGACAAAACTCCTATCACAATACTAGAATCAAAACAGATATTCTTTTCATCTTTACAAAATTCACCGAGTTACAGCACCTAAAAAAGGCTGACCTACTGTATGATTCTTAAATTGAAGTTAGTAAATACGGCATCAATTCATGTAATAGTTAAATATAAACTGAACTATGTACCAATCAACAACATCAACTTCTACAAAAGACTTTGCCCTCAGAAACATTTACCAAACTTCAGGAATGTGGGTAAGCAGTTAGGTTATAACCAAATGTTAAGGATCTGGTAAAAATTAACTCCTCTGAAAAACATGTATTGTTGAACAGATAGAAATATTTTTTTTAAAAAAAGGAATGCGGGTAAGAGGCTGCGCTGAACAACTCAATGCGAAAGTGATTCAAGGATTTCGCGAATGTACAAAGGCAGGTCCGGCGTGTGCCAGTGATTCATGTGGCCCTCCACAGCTACTCGGTGCCTCTTAGCTGGCCGGCAGGCGCGCGTGCGAGCGCGGGTGGGCGGGCGTGCAGGCGAGCGGGAACTGCCTACAAAGAGAAGCGCCTGCCATTGCGCATATCCCAAAGTGCAGCCAAGATGGCAGGGCTTTCCAAAATCTTCCCCTGATGGTTTATTTTTTTTATTTTATAGATAATTTGTATACAGGTTTGACCTATTACAAATTACTATGTGCAGCATACATCTCGATTTCTGACGTGTTGGATATTTCTTCCGAAAATACTGTTATTACTAGGGAACGGATTTTAATGTATATACATATTTTTACAGGGATAAGATACCTGCATTCACTCATGTTATAGACTTAACACGTCATTCTGAACGAATTGGAACCATTTTTATTTTACATATTTTTGGAATAATTACATATTTTTACATATTTTATCTATTATTACATATTTCGTTACATTTTAATATATTTATAGGTTCAAAAAGAATATTTCACATGCGAGTTTGAATTATGTTTTTTGAAATCTAATTCCGTTACTGAAATTCTTACAAATCCACGCAATGCGCTTGTAATAACTCCGGACTTTCACTATTTTTTGTTAAACATACCTCCCCCGCCACCCCCTTCTGCTTCTTGGAAACCGCGTAGTTGGGATCAAGGACGAGCGGATGTATGTGAAACAAAAGGAACTTCAATCACTTGCTTACTCATGTTTCATAGACCCCATGCGTAACTCGATAAAAAAAAAATCAAATCATTGTCTCATCGCTTTTCGGGAATCCGGTGGGAGCGTATGCTCTCTTTACCCCCCTTCTTTCTAATAAAGGTTACACGGTACTATTCACTTGAGCGCCTGCACTTCATAAACAACATTGTATATAATACAAACGTATTATATATTTCGGATGAAACTAGCGAATAATTGCTTTTTTAGATATAGAATTTTCTTTCAGGCTCTCTGAACCCATGTTAAGACCTGACCGGCAACGTACTGCGCTCGAAAAACGCTTGAAGAATGGAATTTTAAAGTGTAACAAATTTTTCACATATTTCCTATTTTTTCTTACATATTTTATAAAAAATAAATATATACATACACATATATTTTGCTTTTTTTATTACAATAAAATCGGGAGCGGTGGCTCAGTGCATCTACTGATCCACTGCAGTGCCTTTGATCGGGAGGTCCTAGGTTCGAGTGGTTCGAGTCCTGATGGCGGCAGGATTTTCGACACTAGCTTTCAAGCTAGGTCGAATTCAGTCGCTGTCTGGAGGAGAATTCTAGCGGCCGACTGCTCTGATCGGTAGTTTTCCGTGGTTTCTCCGATCTACACCAGACGAATGCCGGAGCAGTACCCTACCAAACGGGCCGTGCGCGATCTGTCCTTCCTCTTCCTTGTCCTATCCTCTCCCCTTACACATACACTTACACTAACATGCACTACACTATCACATATTCCGGGAGACCGGTCGGGAGCTTAGAGCTTATTTCGGCTGAGGCGGTGTCCTGCTGGTGGAAGAGTCCTGGTTAAGGGAAAACCCCACTAGACGACGGTAGGTCGATGCCGGATCTCGCCATCCAACGGGGAAAGATCACTGCCATCTCCCGAAAAAAACATGCAGTACACTAACGGGACTAATGACCGAAGCAGTTGACGCGCCCGGAAACACGAAAAAATCAATCAATGCACACACGCTTACACTAACATGCATCACACTACCACCCATGCCGGGAGACCGGTCGGGGACTTAGAACTGGTCCCGACTGGGGCAAGTACCCCGCTGGTTGGAGACACCTGATTGGGGAAAACCCCGCTAGCCTTAAGAATTGGATTTATGTTGGTAGCAACCAGATCACTGGGAAACAAGTGAAGAGGACAACATTTCCAGCATCTATTAGGTTTGCGGTGAGTACGCAATTTACGTTTTCATTTGTTATAAGCTGTACATCGCCCTATCAAGATAATTTATGATGCTAAATACTCTCACCAGCAAGGTGCCACTGCGGAAATATTTTCTAAGCACTCCATATAATACACAGTAGATTTCAATTAATAATACTAACCAATACATCAAAAAGTTAACATTTATAGTTAAATTTTCCAGTCTGTGTGTTAATAAGATTCAGAATTTATGTTGAAGATCAATTATTAATTCGGTCTCTAGTATAAGAAGTAGCGCTAGTGGAAATAATTATAAAAATATTGTTTAGATATTTTACCTTTAATTTGTTTATAAATCAAAAAAATAGAAATTGATACAAGTATATACATTAAAAAAAACCTGGGTAGCCGAGATCGCTAAGGTGAACTAAAACAGTCTCGATATATTTGGTATGTAAAGAAATACTGTACGAAATATATACAGTACTATGTTATTACAGTAATCAAGATTTGTTATTAAACTATTAAATGTATTGCAGTCTATTTTATTTGTTCTTCTTGAATGATTGGCGTGCAACTGTTTGGAAAATTGTTTTGCGTAGTTTTGTTTCACAGCATTTTTGATCAAGCGGTCCACTAGTCATATATAAATTCTATTTTTTAGAACTGCTGTTTCTTTAATTTCTTGGAATGCCCTCCATCCTCTAAACGAATTACTGAAGTGCCCTGAATCTTGGTAATCCTAGGATGCATGGATATGGGAAACTACATGAATGCAAATTCGGGGCCTCTAAGGCCATGAGCAATACGTTCTGGAAAAATGCACATAAAATTGTTTTTTTATTCTTAATAACCTCATTCCTTAATAATTTCAATAAGTATCTACTCTTAACGTTAAACCAATGATTATTTATTTAAATAACTATTAACAGGGCCTTAAAGCCCTATATGTTCATTGACGTAATAGAATCAAATTTAAGGACATACCTATATTACATCTGGGAATGTTTCCTTTGCCAATGACTAAAATGGAAGTAGACGAATAGAACAATGATTACATGAAGGGCAAGCTCTCAGAAACACAGCTGCTCAGAGTATAAAGCGAAATGTTAAAAAAAAAAAGTTAGGGTCTCGGATGTCCTGCGTATGCATCCTAGGGTTGTGAAAGTCGCTCGTGGACACCCCTTGGGCGGTCTGACAGCGCGCACGTGCGCGGGTGGGCGAGGCGGTACGTGGGCGCGCAAAGCGAGCGAGGGCCTCTACAAAGAGGTAAGAGCATGCAACGCATGGCACATCTCCCATATTGCTGCCAATAAGCACTCAAGGCCCACGTGACGTCGGCGAGACGGAATTTAAAGGCACATTGGAGGCAATTTATTTAAACGCATTGGTTGAGTTGGCTCAGGGCAACACGCTGTTGCCTCTGCAGCATCTCTAGGAGGGTTCGAGTCCAGACGGTGAAGGATTGTCGACACTAGCGAGTTAGCTAGGTCGAATTCAGTCGCTATGTGGAGGTGAATTTGTCTGATGCTATGTGGTCAAATTCATTCGCTATGTGGAGGTGGATCTGTCTGAAACTATGTGGTCGAATTCAGTCGTTATGGGGAGGAGAATCTGTGTGATGATATGTGGTCGAATTCAGTCACTATGTGGAGGTGAATGTCTGATACTATGTGGTCGAATGCAGAAGCTATGGGGAGGTGAATCTGTGTAGCGGTCGGATGTCGTGATTGATGGTTTATTCCTGGTTACTCCGATCAGTGGTTGACGAATGGTGGAGCATTGCATTATGAAACTGGTCACCTGCGACGCACACATTCTTTGTTTCCTCATCCTTGTCCCTTCCTCTTCCTACAGACACACAAACTTACCTTACATGCACACGACATACAGACAGTAGCACAGAGATGGTCTTGGCTGTAGCGATGCTCCGCTGGCGGAAATACCTGGAGGTAGGAACTCCCTGTAAGACGACCTATAGATCGGCGTTGGATCTCAAGTCTAGCGAGGGAGGAATATATGACATAACATACTCTACACTAACGTGGCCAATGAGCACAGTAGTGAGCAGGCCGGAAACTCAAAATAATCAATCCATCATTTAGACACATTGCTTCCCCTTAATGAATCCGCCACGCTGGATCAGGCATGTAGATTTCCCATTCTTGATGACACTGTTGTCTAGAAACCTTGAGCGAATATGGCTGCCTGGCTATCCGACAGGGAGGAAGGAAAGAGGAAGACTAGAAGGGAAGGATAGTCGGGCAGGAAACAAGATTGGTGAGCGGGTAAGACGCATGTCACGCGTTTAGTCAAGATGGCGGGCAGAATAGTGGGTGGCTGAGCGGACGATCAGGTGAGGGACAGGCGTCTTGGCGGGAAAGGTGGTGTTGGATGGGCTGGGTTAAAGGTTTTCTAAAAGATGTGAAATAAAATTTCGATATAATGTTTAAAATTCCATTCTTCAATCATTTTCCGCGCACAGTACGTTGCCGATCGGATCTTAACATGGATTCAGATAGCCTGAAAGAAAGTTCTACATCTAAAGAAGCAATTATTCGCTAGTTTCATCCGAAATATATAATACTTTCGTAGTATATACAACGTTGTTTACGAGGAGCCGGCGCCCAAGTGAATAGTACCAAGTAACCTGTGATAGAAAGACGGGGAGTAAAGGGAACCCCCCCTCTCCGACCCCAGAAAAGCGATGAGACAATGATCGAATCCCGAAGGGTAAATCGGAAGAATGGCTTGCGGGCAGGCGGGCGGGCGAGTAAACGGGTTGGTGGAATAGCAGGCGAGCGGGCGGGCGAGAAGGCGGGAAACCGCGACGGCTCTGCGGCGTCGTTTCTGCAGGCGGTTAATCATCGCCGCAGACTCCGCGAGAGAGCCGTATCAGGCGGGAAGTCGTAAAAAATCTCCGTTCCAAAACAGTCTCCACCCCCTCGCCGCGTGGTCTCTCCCGCTCTCGCGCCTGCTTTGCTCCGCCCTGCCCCGTCCCCGCGCCGCGAGCTTCCACTCCCTGCCTCGCACCACCCGCCCTTGCGTACCCCGCATCTCTCTGTCCAAACCGCCATCCTCGTCCCATTGCCCATCGGTGCCTAATCGCTGCACAATCGCTGCTTGATCGCTGCCCCATCGCTGCCCCATCGCTGCCCCATCGCTGCCCCATCGCTGCCCCAGCACCGTTCCATCGCCGTCCCATCGCTAACTCGTCACCGTCCCGTCACTACCCCGTCACCTTCCCGTCCGCGCCCCGTCACCAACCAGTCATCGCCCCGTCACCATACTTGTCACCGCCCCACCCCAACTGCCCCCTCACCGCCCCCTCAAAAAACTCTCACCACCTCCACACGCCCCCTCACCTGTTCCTCACCGCTCCCTCACCGCCCCTCACTGCCCTCTCACCACCTCCTCACAACCCCCTCACGGCTCCATCATCACCCCCTCACCGCCTATCACCGCCCCTCACCACCCCTCACCGCCCCCACACCGACCCCCACATCCCCGCCCCGTCCCCACCCCACCTGAGCGTTTGCTCGCTCTATCACAACTCCACTCGTCCTACCCGCCTCACCCTGCCTTGTTGTTGTGCACTGTCCCTACCCACTCCATCGCGCTCCGACTCGCCCCTCACCGCTCCGCTCCACCAGACCTCTTCACACCTCGCCTCACACCATATCGCGCCGCGCCTCCCGTCCCGTGCCGCACCACTCCGGTCTCCGCTCGTTAGGTTAGGGGGAGAGGGAGAGGGTGGCGGCGGCGGCGGCGAAACGGCCATTGCAGAAGGCATCGCAAATTAAGCTCTTTATCACTTCTATTTGGAAGGTCGCGGGTTCAAATACCGACTCGAACGTCAGTGTGTGTCAGTTCGGTTTTTTTTTTCATTCATGCACCGCTAAGGCTAATAACCTTAGTGAAGAATTTGGAATGGCAACGATTAATGCTTACATTTTGTAAGAAGGAGGACGTTTGAATGGTCGAAAAATTCGCGACACATCCATCCATTCATATATACAAATAGATTTTCGGGTAAGAAATTGCATGAATCTGCTCTCCACCTGCACTAATCTTAATCGTCGAGGCAGCTCTTCTATCCCTTAATTCTGACGTGTAAGAAATGAATCTTAATCACGGATTTTATGACCGATATTCGAAAGCATATTAATAAGATGATTTCAATAGTTTTCCTCTCCACACTTACCATAGGGCGGAAAAGTAAAAATCCTATAGATCGAGAAAAACGAAGCAGGATCACAAACGTTTGCCTAGGAGCCCATAAAATTCATGGGCGTTCCTAGTCATTGGTCAGGTTTCTAGAGCGCCAATTGGTGACTGAGAAAAATGAGGAGGTGGGCACAAAAGTTTGCCTGATGGCCCATGAAACGCATAGGCAACTAGTCATAGGCCTGGTTCCTAGAGCGCCAATTGGCGACTGCGGAAAACGCAGGGGTGGCACAAAAGTTTGCCTAAGGGCCTATGAAACGCATGGGCAACCCTAGTCATTGACCAGATTTCTAGAGCGCAAATTGGCGACTGGGAAAAATGCGGGGAGGCACAAAAGTTTGCCTGAAGGCCCATGAAACGCATGGGCGACCCTAGTCATTGGCCAGGTTTCCAGAGCGCCAATTGGCGACGGCGCTAGCGGGAGAACGGACCGGCGGTCGCGGCGGAGCAGGGCGAGCCCCCTAACGACGCCTCCGCGAGCCAGTACAGGTTAATGGGCAGCGCACTTAGAGGCGGATTCGGACGAGGTCCTAATCACCGCGAGGACCTCTCCCCGCTTCCGGCGCCCGCCTTCCTTCCCCGCGCACCCCGCGCCGACGGGCCGGAAGTGCGCCGGCGGTGTCGCAGCCCGCCACGCCCCTTTTGCCTCCGCCTCCTCCGACTGACCTCTGGGCCGCACGCCGTTTCTGTTATCACGTGCACCCAGGGCCGCCCGGAGGGAGGGGCAGCTCGGGCAACTTGCCCCGCCCCCCCCCCCACTGACGTGGGCCCGCGAGAATTTTTACAAAATTTATTTCTTTCAATACATTTCTTGAAAATATATACTATTTACTTGTAGTTGAAATATAATTCACTTTAAAAGATATTAATAATAATAATAATAATAATAATAATAATAATAATAATAATAATAATAATAATAATAATAATAATAATATTCTCTTATGAGAAGAACTTTTGATTGAAACAAGGGGTCTCCATGAACCTACTGCCCCAGGCCCCTCGTTTTATCTGGGCGCCCGTGAGTGTACCCCTCCTTCATCACCGTTGGTTAAGAAGTAGAAAATGAAGAAATAAAAAGGAATAAATAGAATAAAACGAAGAAATAAAAAATAAAGTAATTGTAAATATATTCATAAATTAGAATGTCATACCAATAATTGAGCCACAAATTAGAAACAAATTTAGAAATAAGACGTCTTAAAAATTTTAAGACTCTGAATTTGCCTCTCACTTTTGAAGTGTAGTTATGCGTGTATCAACTGAATTAATGGAGAGATACTAATCAATCAATGTTAATTATCAAATTGAAGAATTTTAATTATTGTTTTCCAGTATGAACAGTTTTTAAGCATTTATTAAAAACACCGTTGGGTGGTGGGATTAATGACCCTCGAGGTTTTAAGAGCAAAAGTCATGGAAAACAAACATGCCCCTCATACGCCAAGAGGTTTTCTTCGAAAAAAAGTAAATCAAAGACAGTTGTCGTCGAAAGTTTAACTCAAAGAAACTCTTTTCAATAAATTATTTAACAGTATAAATAAATTAATGAAGTTGTCTTAATATATAAATACATTTACATTGTATTATCTCTATTATTATTATTATTGTATTATTATTATTATTATTATTATTATTATTATTATTGTATTATTATTATTATTATTATTATTATTATTATTATTATTATTATTATTATTGCATTAATTTTAGTGGTATCATTATTTCTACCATATACCTCACAACTGAACAAGGCCTTCATTTTTAGCTGAGAAAGCTGAAAAGACTCATTCTTTGCGGTAAATTTGACCCTCCGGAAAAATTGTCCCTATTCATCATTAATTATTCCTAGAGCTGACCCAGACCAACTACACTATGTTTCTTCACATTAAGTTACTCAAGCAAAAATGTATCGTTCCTACTACTTTCGCTTTCAAAGCCATCTTCCAGGCTACACACATGTAGGAGTGTTTGTATTAAACACATATTTTTACAATCGTCAGTTCGCTTACATGAGTCCCTATAACACCACGAAAATCGTATAACCATTCAAAATGTTCTATGGTTTAAAAGGATATAATTAGAGAAAACAAAATAATAAATAATAATTCACCATACAAATAATTACTTTCTGTTTTCTTCTTCTATCCTTCATGGTCTTAAATAATGTTGTATGATATAAGAAGTTCATGGCTGACGTAAGCTGCTAATATGTTTTTAATGCTGGAAAACACAATACCTTTTATTTAAACCAGCCCGTTTGTTCCATTTAATGCTACTGTCCCAATCGCTACTTGCCGTCCCTGCCACCAGTGGCGTGACGTCCCCTGCCGACTCCCAGTGCGTCGACGACCGTGCCGATAAGCCATCTCTCGCTTAATAGATAGCCCAGTAACGAGGTTTCATTAATCTGGAGATTTATCCGAATCCAGCAGTAAATTGATCGAACAGCTTATGGAGAATTACGGCGCGGGAATTGGGAAGCGAACGAAAATCGATAGAGAGCGATCCCGCTGGGACCTCTCTTTTTTGTCCGCTAGCGACAAGTGGAGTGCAGGTGGTAGGACGGGAGGTATCCCTGCAGTGTGTTCGGGACAAAGCCGACCTGCACCCAGAGGCATCACTGAGGCAGGCTAATACGAGGGGACACGCCCTCAATGGGAATGAATTGAATGGGTCGTGGCAACATGGTGATAATATGTTTTTAACGTCCTTGTATGAGGATTGTATATTTTTATTTACGACCAATACAAACAGGCATTTATTACTTTATTTAAAAAAGAACATATGTTCGAA
The DNA here is from genome assembly GCA_011170035.1 of Teleogryllus occipitalis. Lineage (NCBI taxonomy): Eukaryota > Metazoa > Arthropoda > Insecta > Orthoptera > Gryllidae > Teleogryllus > Teleogryllus occipitalis. The sequence goes on along the minus strand of BLKR01005972.1, from coordinate 8,157 downwards.
CCAATCACGATTATATTTAAAATATTTTATTTCAATCCTCTGTATAAAACTAAAACAACTATTTTTTTACTAAAGAATATGTTGATTCAATTGTTTTTCAAAATTTGCCAACCATATTTGAAAGGTCAGTACTAAATCTAATAACGATGTTTTCACCATATTGTTTACTTCAGTAAAATTAATGTTTTTATGATAAATTGTCAACATCTGATGACGCCAGAACTGGGATGGCCGAAACATTGTGGAATGTAATGTTTCAGATTTAGATTAGGTGAAGTTTTAGTTCGATTTAAGTCGATAAGATTATGTTCTCTTTCAAAAAAATTGTGTAATAAATGACTGTTTCTATTTGTTGTAGAATTCTGTAAAAACGTAATGATAACCCTCATTTCTGTTTTTTTACACTAGAGCAAAAACAAAGATACATAATTCAGACTTTTCCCTAGTAATGTATACACTTCCTTCTGCTTCCATTCATACAATGCAGTTGTGCGCGTTTTACAGTGTTTGGGTCATAATTTTTGGGGAGGGGAGAAATTCTATGATTCTAATTGTTTATGTACGAATTGAGAGTTATCATTACGTTAATTTCACCCTTTAAATTATAGAGGATACTTTTATCTTTACAACCAACACAATAAATGCAAGTATAAATGCCAGAAATTACATAATATTCGATCTAATGGTGGAGTTCAAAATGAATGGTGTGAAATAATATGAGTTTCAATGTGAAGTCTGTTGATTAATATAGAAGTAGTATATATTTACTTTAGTACTTAATTCCTGAGTAAGAACATCTGTGATTGCAGTAGCGTTGTTTTGTGAAACCCATTGATAAATATCAAGACTTGAGATAAACTTTCTGACTTACACGAAAAATTAATTAAATAATTTAAATAGATAAAAACCTTTGTGGAAAATATTTATATATCATGGAATTAAAAATTTCTAAAAATACCTGTTTTCTTGTCATGAAATGTAAGTATCGACATGCATTAAATGTATTTATTCATGAGATAATTACGAAATTCAAGCTTCAGTTCTCACAAAATATAGTAAATAACAATCAGAGAGTTAAAGTATGTGTTCTGTGTCAGTTGTAAAATGTGGAAGCTAACGGATTATGTTTAATAATTTAACGTTGGGCGACAAACATTATGAATTAAAACGTGAAAGGTCTGCAAAAAATCTAATATTCCTGAAATGTTATCAATTCAGACATGAAAAGTGATAATATTGGACACAAATACGACGTACAGAAGGAAGGAGAGTAGGTGTCCAGAAGAAGAAGAGTGTGTCATGAACACGGCAGATTGTCAGGAGGAGCGCGTTGTCCAAGTTGGCATACCTGGAAACAGAAAAGCATCGTGAAAATCATAATGGCTAAATTCTTCATTTAACATTACATGCTACTAAAAACAAGAATACATTGAAACCGAAGGATAAGAAATGAATGGAGGAATAGAAGAAATCAGATTATATAAAAAAGATGGGGTAGTAGTTGAAGAAGAAGAAAAAGAAGAAGAAATGGAGGGAGAAGAAGGTAAAGGTGAAGGTGAGGAGAAATGCACTTTACTCATATGCTGGCCAACTGATCATTACAGAGCATCAGGAGAAACCGCCACATAATAATAATAAAAAAATAGCGCTCAGAGACCAGACGGAAAAGTTCTGTAGTTAATCCTATCATTAAAAATTAAATTGAAATTCTGGCAAAAACCGTAGAACATTTTTATTGCTCAGGGTTTTTAATAACTAAGTATATAAATGTTTGTGGACTACTACTATTGGTAGTTCATATGAACATAAATAATACAAAATAATAAAAAGTATATCGTAGTTCAGTGAAATGCAACATCAACAATGAATTATTTAAAGATAAAGTGCAAGTGCAGTGCAGTGAAGTGATGCAAATGAAAGTAAATTGCGTATAGAAATACTATTCGAATGTCATCTTATAATACAGTCCTATTTGTAGATACCAAATGGATCTAATTTTCTCGTAAAATACAAGAGATAGTGCAAGGTATATGTCTCTAGCAGCCCTGTTAATTCTTGCACTTCTTCGAAAACCACATTTCAATCTCTTCAACTCTTCAATGATTGGTTGATTGATTGATTAATTGTGAGTGATTCCCAGCGCGTCAACTTTTATGGTCATTAGTCCCGTAAGTGAAGTGTGTGTTTTTTTGCTCGAGAGGTCGCGGTGGTCTTTCACCGCTCAATGGCCAGATCCGACGCCGACTTACCGTCGGTTAGCGGGTTTTTTCCCCACCAGAGATCTCCCTCAAGCGGGGCACCACCCCAGTCGGGACAAGTTCTCTGTCCCCGACCGGTTTTCCGGCATGTGTGGTAGTGTAGTGCATGTTAGTGTCACTGTGTGTGTAAACGGTGAGAATAGGACAAGGAAGAGGACGGAAAGATCGCGCGCGGTCCGTAGCCCGTTTGTTAGGGCACTACTCCGGTATTCGCCTGGTGTTGATCGGAGAAACGACGGAAAACTACCGATCAGAGCAGCTGGCCGCTAGAATTCTTCTCCAGACAGTGGTTGAATTCGACCTAGCTGTAATGCTAGTGTCGAAAATCCCGCTGCCTTCGGGACTCGAATCTAAGACCTCCTGGCCAGAGGCGCTGCAGTGACTTCAACTCTTCAAAAATGGCAGAATGAGCTAAATTATTTTGCTTCCTGGTGCATCAACAGCTGTAGTATTTCGTTCATTTAACGTCGGACACATCATATTCCCTAAGGTGGCGGTTTCCTCCTACGTGGGCACGAACCTACTCGTCGGAATTTGGTGGTTTCGCTCTCCAGGTATCTCCGCTAGCGTTGTACCGACACAAAAATATCTTCCGTGTGGTCTCTCAACATGTGTGATACTGAAGTGGGTGAAAGTGTGTGGGTGCATGTGTGATTGTGTGTGTGTGTGTGTGTGTGAAAGAGAAGAAGAAAAGTCAAAGATGAGGATGGAAAAATCACGCAAGATCCGATGCCTAGTTATGTTACTGATCCAGCATTCGCCTGGTATTGATCGGTGATACCACGTTAAACTACCAATCAGGACAACCGACCGCTTGAATTCTCCTTGAGACGGTCATTGAATTTGGTCGAGTTATCTAGTCAGTGTCACCTGCAAAGGTGGTTCAGGACATCAACTGACGTTTTTAGAGAGCCTGTGACCGGGAGGTCCTCGGGTTCGAGTCCCGACACTGGAAGGATTTTCGGCACTAGCTCGATAGATAGATCGAATCTGGCCGCTGTCTGTGAGAGAATTCTAGTGACCAGCTGCTCTGTCGATAGTTTTCAGAATACCGGAGCGGTACCCTAACAAACGGACTACGAAACGCGCGCGCTCTTTTCTTCGTCTTGTCCTATCCTCACCCCTTCCTCACACACACTTACATCCACATGCACTACACTACCACACACGTCGGGAGACCAGTTGGGACTTGAGAGCGTGGAGATACCTGGTTGGGGAACCCCTCCCCCCCCCAGGCCGACGTAGGTCGCCAGCGGTTTTCGCCATCCAGCAGGAGAACATGTTCGCCACCTCCCACAATGAAAAGATACACTAAACGTACGGGACTAATGACCTTAACCGTTGACGCGCCCGGAATCTGTATTCAATCAATCCATTCAGTGAGTGTCAGAAATCCGTCATCGTGGGAACTCGAACTCAAGAACCTCCGGGTTAGCGACGCTGCAGAGGCGACGGCAATGCTGCGCATGAGCCAGCACAGCCACCCCCCGCGCGCGCCTTGGTGGTCCGAGCTGCCGGAGGAGAGGAGGTTGCGTCAGCGGCCGCGAGGGCCCTCCTTCTAATTAGGCCCTGAAGGAGGAGCAGAAGAAGGGCGCGCGTCTCGAAGTGGCGCTGAGGGGGAGATCCTCTTCGCCGCGCAGAAGCAGCCCGGACGCGAGATTAGAGGCTGCGCGCCTTCCTTATAGCGCGAGGCCTCAGGCACGACGCTCACGGCGACTGGATTCACTGCGCAGCACTCGCGCTGGCCGGTTCGATTGAAGAATGCACGCAACGAATGGCGACCCGCTCACCGCCCGATCAGATCTCACCAATTAGATCGCAGCGACCATGATTAATAAACTCCACTCCGGTTATAGTGAACTCGGATATAGTGAACCCTTGGTTATAGTGAACTTAAGTCGCTGGTCACGTTTCATTTATATTACAAATAAGCATAAGAAGATTCGCACTGGCGACTGGATTCACTGCGCAGTGTTCCACCTTGATCTAAGAATCGTTCGATCTAAGAATTCGTGCAATACATTGCGACCCACTGACCGTTTCGATGTGATCCGACCGATCCGGTCGCAGTGACTGATGCTAACAATTGAGATCCTAAATGCACGAAAGTTCACATAAATAGCTGGACCGCCACGAATCGTTTTTGCAAACGTGGATCTTGCTATTCTAAAAAATGTGCAACGCGGCATTGAAGGGAAGGTACCACTTCTCAGCGGCGACGCAGCCCGGATACGAGATTAGAGGCTGCGCGCCTTTCTTATAGCACGAGGTCTAAGGCATTACGCACACTCCTACGCGACTGGATTCACTTCGCTCCTCTCGCACTTGATGGTTCGATCTAAGATACATAGCGACCCGCTCACCGTTTCGATGTGGTTCGACCAATCCGATCGCAGCGACCATAATTTGGTGCTGACAGTTGTGCCTGAGATCCTAAATGCACGAAAGTTCACGGAAATAGCCGAACCGTCACGAATCTTTTTCGTAGATCTTTCTATCGTAAAAAAATTTTGCAACTCGGTACTGAAGGGAAGGAACCATCTATCCGAGCCGAAGGAGCCCTGAAGCGAGATTAGAGGCTGCGCGCCTTCCTTATAGCGCGAGGCCTCAGGCACGACGCTCATGGCGACTGGATTCACTGCGCAGCGCTCGCGCTTGCCGGTTCGATTGAAGAATGCACGCAATGAATGGCGACCCGCTCCCCGTCCGATCAGATCTCACCAATTAGATCGCAACGACCATGATTAATAAACTCCACTCCGGTTGTAGTGAACTCGGATATAGTGAACCCTTGGTTATAGTGAACTTAAGTCACTTGTCACGTTTCATTTATATTACAAATAAGCATAAGATTCGGTTATAGTGGACCTGAACCTCGGCTATAGTGAACGCAGAAAGTACGTCCTGGAAATTAATGCTTCACTTCTCTATCGATAGGATTATGTAAGTTATGGTTTGGTGCTGAGAATTGTGCCTGAGATCCAACATGCACGAAAGTTCACGGGTCTAGCCGGACCGCCACGAAACGTTTTTCGTAAACATAGATATTTCTATCGTGAAGAGATTTTGCAACTCGGCACTGAGGGGAAGGAACCATCTCTCCGAGCCGGAGAAACCCGGAAGCGAGATTAGAGGTTGCGCGCCTTTCATGATATAAATCATGAAGTCTAAGGCATCTCGAGCATTGCACTTCGATCCGCTCACACTTGACGGCTCGATTGAAGAATACATACAATGCGGCGACCTGCTCACCGTACGTATGTGATCCGATCGAGCCAATTGCAGCAACCATAATTGAGATCTGATCATTTGTGTCTGAGATCCCAAACCCAGGAAAGTTAACGGAAATAGCCAGATCGCCATGAACGTTTTTCGCAAACGTAGATCTTTCTTTTGTATAGAGATTTTTTAATGAGGCACTGAGGGGAAAGCAACGTCAGCTTAGGGATTTTCTCTAGCTGGGTATCTCTCACCAGATGGGCACCGCTCCAGCCGGATCAAGCTCTAAACTCCCGACCAGTCTCCCGGCATGTGTGGTAGTGTAGTGCATATTAGTGTAAGTGTGTGTGTATACGGGGTGAGGATAGGTCAAGGAAGAGGAGATCGCGCAGTCGAACGGTCAGTGGCCCGTTTGTTAGGATACTGCTTCGGCATTCGCCTGGTTTTGATCAAAGAGTTAGTTAGTTAGTTTAGTTAGTTAATGCCTTATTTTACGTGCCGAGACTCGGGCCATCAGGCCCGCTCTTCCGTCAAACCACGCAAATTTTGCTACGCTCCTTTCACCACCTAGCGGAGAAAGGATGTATTATGTTGGGCGACGAAACAGGCGGATCTCAATTTTGCTCAGAGGCTTCGTTTAGGCTGGAGAATCTTTTACATACAGTAAATCTACTAACATGGGACAGCCGGCTTTACTTCCCCTCCGAAGGAAGGCGTACGAAGGATTTTTTCGCCCTTAAAAATCCACGGCTTCGATCGGGTTTGAACCCGCAAACTCACGTACAACAGTCCGGTACGCTGACCTCAGGTTGTACCACCGAATACGTTTAAAGCGGCACGGAAGAGAGCACGGAAAACTACATATCAGAGCAGCCTGCCGCTAGAATTGTCCTCCAGACAGCGGTTGACATCAACCTTGCTATGTAGCTAGTTTCAAAAATCCCGCCACTGTCTCACTCGAACCCTGGGACCTCCCGGTCACAGACCCTGCAGCGACATCAATTGATGCCCTGAGCCACCTAAGCCGGTAGTGACGAAATGATTTAAAGCGCTCGGAAACACTTAAATTTTCACTCACGACCGAAACATCGGCAACCACGCTTGAGTCACTGCGTCTCCCGAATAAACACTCCATCGACTGTTCCTCGGCGGCTGCGGCGCGGTGCAGCCCGACGGAGGGACGTTCGGGCGGCGATAGGGGCGGGGCTTGCGAGCGAGGGTGCGAGAGATCGAAGGCTGCCCGTCAGTCGTGGGGGTGGTTCAGCCGAGAGCGGGAGGCGGGCAAATCGGGCAGTACAGAACAGTGATCCCAAATGGCATTACATGCTTTTATACTATTTTTGGATATTTTGTAAGCAACTTATAGAACTAAGAAAAATCTAAATCAGTAACAAGAGATTGGAAAAACAGACCCAGGTTAACGTTAAGGTAAGAGGGTTATTTGCCGTCCTGGATGGCCGAGGTGACTAAGAGCGAGTACCGACTCAGCGCTTCGGTCTGAAGGGTCGCGAGTCCGAGTCCCGCCTTGGGCATGGCTGTTAGTCCCTTGACTTTGTGTGTGTGTGTTGTCGCGGAGGGCCTCGCGTTCTGCTGACCCCAGATCAGAGGAGCCCGCAAGTGTTTGTCTAGTGTATGGTCGAATATGCGTCCCTTCGGGACGTAAAGGGCAACTGGCTGTCGGCTGGATACAAGCCCTAGGAAAAAAAAAGAGGGTTATTTCCGATCGCAGTTTCGAAACCTGCCGAAGACTACTTTGTTTCTGTGTTCACGAGAATATGTTTGCTATTCATAATAATTATATGATATGTGGTGCTAATAACGCGAGTTAAAGCTAATGGTTTGTATGACACAGACTTTCTCGCATTATTGGTAACGGTCGCGTGTGATGCTAATACTCCAGCGATCACGTGCAAATCAATCTTCATAAAAGTGTTTGAAATCCAGAAGACTGTATTTATTATCTAGCACCTTCTAAAACCGAATTTATAAGACAAAGTTTAAGTATCAGGAGCTCTCAAAAAGTATACATTCGTTAAAATATGTACATCGACTTGTTATTCATAGCGTAACTTTCTTTACAGTGCGAGAAGGTAAAAGCGGCGATATTCTGAAGCTATTCTTTTGTGAATATCACTTCCGTGATATCGACCCGAAGAATGGTTTCTGGGACAAGCACTTTCGTGGTTTTCGCCTCGTTTCTCACTGTTTGGAGTTCTCGTCTCAATCGCCTCTACTGTCTCTCAAAACAATTTATTGTATGATACAACGCGAAGCACAAAGACTGGGCGTTCATTGCCTATTCCATTGAAATAAAGCAAGTGTTGCGAAGAAAATCGTCGCAAACTCGATATTCAAATAAATGCAGGAATATGGTCATTTCCACTTCTTTTTATTGTTAATAAAATCAATTAGATTGATGTACTATTTTAATTTCTATTTTTATTTCCTAAATGTTAAAACTGCTTGTGATTTTGAATTTTAAATTTCGCCATTACAGAATTCAGTATTAACTGATCCAAATGATAATTCCATTAGCCATTACCCTAAGTATATATTTTTAAATGATTTACTACCAAGTGAATAAAACCTAACTTTTGATAGCTAGTGAAATATTTAGTATCGAGTACTACGTATACAACTTAAGTGTGTAAAGTTAATTAGGTTGAGAAGTTATCCGATG